>PVJO010003763.1:0-118246 GCA_004026905.1 Hystrix cristata | reverse complement strand
TATTTTCTGTGCAACTGAAGTTCTATGTAGAAAGTCCTTTCCTACTTCTATGTCTTCAGGTGTTTTACCTATTTTATGTTTCAGAAGGCTTAAGGTTTCTGTTTTAATGTTTAGATCTTTGATTCCTTTTGCTTTTAATTTAGTATATGGTGAGAGATATAGGCTCAATTTCATTCTTCTACAAATGGATAGCCAGTTTTCCCAACACCATTGGATGAATAGGTTATTTTTTTCTCCAACATATGCTTTGGGATCCTTTGTCAAAGATCATATATTTGAACATGTCTGGGGAAGTTTCTGTATTCCATTGGTCCACATATCTGTTTTTGTTCCAGTACCAAGCCTTTTTTGTTACTATTGCTTTATAGTATAGCTTGAAGTCTGGTGTTGTTATGCCACCTGCTTTGGTCTTATTGCCCAGTATTACTTTTGCTATTCGGGGTTTGCTATTATGTTTAATTTGTTATCCTTCTTTAATTTTTAGTTATTCCTGTTGTATTTTAGAATGTCATTTGTAGAGTCACTTTAGCCATGTGTTTGTGTTTGTGTGTGTGTGTGTGTGTGTGTGTGTTTCCCCCCTTTTCTTTCTGAGATCTCTCCTACTTCACTTTGCCTGGTAGACTTGCATTGCTTTGTTCTGCCTGGTAGATTTTCATTTGCTTGGTTCTGAAGCAAGGCAGGTACAACAAGCACCTGTGATTGGGTGGTGGTCTCTTCAAATTATCCATGAAGATGTTTATAGGAATGAAATTGAACTAAAGTCCCCAAAGGCCAAATCAGTGATGGTACTAAATATCTGAAATGAATGAGAAGAGCAGACACATTTGTAATATGTTTGCTCTCTGTATAAAATATTCCACACTCTAATGCTAACAGATACAGAGTAGAAGACCAGGTAAATGTGTGAGTGGCTGCAGATGAGTGGGACCACTGATCCAGAACCTGGCAGAAGGTACACCAAAGAGGTCCTGCTGGGAGGTGGCTCACAGGTAGCAAGCATTTGGCTGGCTCTGTACTGTAACATGACATGCTGTCATTATGCTGTCCCCTAAGATCCTAACAGTTGGTCGTCTAAAATTGTTAACTGTATAAACCTGCACTGAGGTGCACATATGCCCTAAAATATTGATTACATTTTATTTGGATAATTTCTGTGGTATAAAATACATTAGTGCTCATCAAATCTTGAGCACGATTAGGTCTTTAAGCATTAATGATTTTACATTTACTTCTTGAACTTCAGTTACATATAATAGTTTTGTAAGAATAAGGATGATTTTTATGATGCTAAAAGCAGATGTTTCTAGATGTTTGCAAGTTTCATCATAAGAACAAAATAAAGAAAAAGTAACCAAAGAATAAAGAAAAGAGAAAATAAAAGGGAAATAAAAGAAAAGGGAAAGAACAGAAGGAATGAAACGATGAGGAAGGAAGAAGGAAGGAAGGAGGGAAGGAAGAAAGGAAAGAAGGAAAGCGACTAGAAAGAAAAATTTGAGTCGTTAGTTTTTGTCTGGTTCTCCAAAAGAGAATGGAAGGAAGGAAGGAAGGAAGGAAGGAAGGAAGGAAGGAAGGAAGGAAGGAAAGAGGAAGGAAGGAATGAAGGGAGGAAAGATGGAAGGAAGGAAGAAAGAGGAAAACACAGAAGGAAAGAAAAAGGAAAAGAGAAGGAAAAAAGAAAGAGAAAAGGAGGAAAAGGAAGAAAAGAAAGGTAGAAATTTTGTGCATTTAATACTCAGATGCACTCGCCAACATTTTTATGAGCTTGGGATGACCTCTAGGTGCCCAGTTCCAGAGTTGAGAAACTCCATCTCGTACATGTGGCTTTTGTCTTTACTTCAGGCAGGTTTGGCACAAAGCAGTGGTACACTCTTGCCTCATCCTAATTCATGCATTGCCAGAAAGCTCCACTGCTTGTCCATCAGATTGCGCTGTGAGTGACACGCACATAGCAAAGGCCCGGAGTGTCCTGTTCACTGATCAGCTGCGGAGCGCCGGACAGATGCTGCAGTCTGTACTGATTTCTCGTGTGCCTAGAACTCATTTCGCTGCAGCGTGTCAATCTCGTTTGAGCTGACAGTCCATGAAGTAGTGCTTTGGTTGTCTCTTTCTTTATTACTGATTGTTTTACAGGTTTATGCTTTACCGCCTTAAAAATAGATTGCCAAGGAAAAATGGGGGAAGAGGAAATTCTTAAGGTAGCATCACAGTTTAGATGTAAATGGATGATTTTGTAGGTGAAACTGGATTCCTGCCTCTACCTCCACAGACAGACGTAAAGCATTGCCTCAAAGTACCTTATATCCACATAGGTAAGAGAATTTAAAAAACTCTTAAATCAGTAGTTTTACTTTGGCATTTTATGCTACAACCAACGCAAAGTATATTTTTATATATAAAGACAAACAAGCCAACTTTGGAGCTTAACTCCCGTAATTCACAAAACTTGAATATTTAAAATAAGGTAATTTGTTTGTTCAGAATGTTCTCTTAGTTTATTATTTCATCTCAGAATATCTGTTCTTATCTAAAATTTGTGTAAGTTGAAGAGGACAACGAAGAGCATGAGGAGAGCAAGAAGGAGAAAAAGAAGGTTGTGAGATGGACACTCAAGGGGAAATTTGGATGTGATGCAAATAACATTAATTAAACTTGAAAATTACATGTTTTTCTGAGTTATAACCCCAAAACTAATAGAAATATGAAGAAAAATCAAAAGAGAAAATTATAGGTAATAATCCAAATCTAAAGACAGATAAAAAATAAGAATAAGAAAGTTCCTACTTAAAAAAAAAAGTTAAATTCTATGCCAGCACTTTTTTTTTCCTTTTTAGTATGGGGCATTAAAACTAGGTTCTTCACACCAAGCTACATCTCCAGCCTATTATTTAACTTTTATTTTGAATAAAATAAAATCTTGCTAAGTTGCTACATTGCCCAGCTCTAACTTGTGTTCCCTCAGTCTGTTAGACAGCTGAGATTACAGACATGCACCATCATGCTTGGCCTCAGCGTTTTCTCAGATAAGTGAGTAAAGAAAATGTCCTCCATCTTGTCTACATGAAGTTAATGAATCAGTCATACATATAAAATACCAGGGGTCGACTAAAATCGTGTATTATATATACCTTAACTGCCTATGGGTGGTATGACTGTCACATACTTATTTCTGTGTATTCATATGTATTTCTATATGTCACTAAAATATTAATCTGTGTGTGTATATGTTTGTGTACACACTATGTTAATACACACATATATATGAAGCACCTATGTATAATTGAAAACATTTAAGTGGTACATTCATTTAAAATACACTTATTACTTTTACTAATGATATTCCTATTTTAATTAGAATTATCATCTAAATGAAATCACAATTTAATAATAAATTATAATGTTCATGTAATTCAATTTTTAAAATCTTAAAAATCCTTAACTGTACAAAGAGGTACAGCTAAGTAGAAAAGTGACTTCTGAAAAATGATATAGATTAGTTGACTTAGACTGGATTATTGATTCTGAAATCATAATAACTGACTTGAAATCTTTACTATTAATTATGTAGTAATAGTGAAAGATATTCATTCTCATTGCTTTAATTACCTGAAGTCTAAATTAGGTACAGTGATCAATCTGCTTTCACATAACTATTGTGAGAATGAAGATAATAAAATATACAAGATATTTTCCATAGTGAGAGCACTGTATATATAATTACTGTTTTCACTGGCCCTTAGTATCACTGTTTTAAACTACTACTTTTACTACTCCTGCTATTGTTCTATCTCTACAATATAAGGACTAAATCTGACTTATTTTTACACACATGCATAAAATGACAGCTTTTTAAAAAACAAAATCATATGCCTCAAACCCCAGTATTTTTAAATATGGAATAACACATTTCTTCTACTTTGGTACATATCTGACAATAGTTTTTATATCAGCTTAACTACTTTTTTTACGGCTGAATTGAGTAGCCTACATTATTTTTATATTATTTTCAAATCTTATTTTCCTTACTGTGAGTCAAATACTATTAGTTCTTTTTTACGCTTATGTCACTGAATCGCCACAGTTACCCCAGTACCATTGAAGGTACTATTTGCAATGTCAATTTTATAGAGAAGGAAGTGAGATACACTATGTTTAATAATGTTCTGATGGAAGCACTCTAACAGTGAAAATCCTGGTCTCTGAATTGGTACCTTGTTTGCATCATCTGTAGTCGGCCCCTGATAACCTATGTATGCTGAGTGAAATAAACCAGACACACACTTAAATATTGTACGATAGGCCTCAATTGAGGAAGGCAAAGTACAGAGAGCACAGTAAAGGGTGGGTGGAAGGAGGCAAGGGATGGATCTCTTGTCAATGGGGAGGGTTGGGGAGACCTAGAGCAAGGGGAGAGGGGAGGTGAAGGGGAATTAAGGAGAATTAAGATATGCCATTTCAGGAACTTAAAAATAACCTCAATGAATGAAAACATTATATGTCACATCTATGAGATAAGATTAATAATATCGATGAGAATGAAAATAAGGAAAGGGGATTTAGAGGAATCGGGAGGGAAGTGGGAAGGAAAAGGAAGGGGATTTAAAAAAGAAATAAGCTGTGCCATGTACATGTACCCACTCTGAACATGATTGTAAACTGTGTGTACTGTCCTAGATTCTTAAGAATGTTTTATAAAAAATTAAACTCATTATCAAGTCTTAAAATATTTGTTAAAATTTATCATTTTGTGTTTAGTTTATTATTGAATATAAAAGTCAGAAGAGTAAACAGATTGGTGATGACATGATAAAAAGGAAAGTAATTTGGAATAAAGCATAATAATTTAAAACTTCAATATTTAATAAAATTTCATCAATAAGACTACAATATTATATACAATAGCAATTAGATTACATCTACAACATTATAGGCAAGGTGCTTTCCCTGAAAGTAGTTTGTGACTTTGTATGTATGACAATGAGTGATCACATATAAGAGAGATAAAAGCGCCATCTATATTGTTATATCATCAAATGTTGCTGGTAAATTTTCACCTAAATCTTCCTGGCGATCATGGTGTCTTGTTACTTCCCTGGACCTCCTTTGTTTAGTTTTTTAGAGAGTTTCTTTCCAGTTGTAACGAGGAGAGATGATCCTTTTATGTTTAGCAAAGCTTACATTTAAAAAAAAAAAGACACTTTCAAATAGTGGTTTAGCAATTAATTCAATTTATTGACATTCATGCAATTACTCAACCTTACTCCTCAGTTGGTTTTAAATTGTTATGACGATGTAGTACATATGTAATATTTGTGATTGACCAACATTGCACTTTTCATTGTTTAAATCCACTTTTGCATGGAAACATGTGCCCTTCCTGGCTGCAGAAATATGAGGATAAAAATTAATGGCTTTTTCTGAAACCACTCTACACAGGCAGCAGGACAGAAAGGGAAACAGATAAACACACATCAAATCTCATTTTTCCCCTTGTCACCAGATATGTCTCTTCTGATGATTTGGGCTACAAATAATAAAAACACAGAATCAGTGTGGTTAACACTATGCAAGATCCATAGTCTCACATGTCAAGAAATTCAGGATATGGGTTTTCCAGACTGGTTGATGCGAGAGACATAATCAACACTATAATTTTCTTTTAGTTTTTAAGCCCACCGTTCTTGGTGGCATTGTGGTAGTCACATTTAGACTGAATAATGTCTAGGATGAAGAGAAACTTTTCTTCCTCTTTGCAACAGACTCGCTCTGTCAGTCTGTTGCATTGGTCACAACCTGTCATTGAGCCTACCCCGAGAGGAAGAATGGGATAACCAGGAGAGATACAGACGACACGAAATCATCCGTAACTCAACAGATGTGAAGCATTATCTCCAATATCAATGATACTAAATATACTGAAAGCTGGATAAACAAGAAAAAAAAAGTACCAGTTGGTTTTACAGAGGGAGTAAATTGGTCAGGTGCTTCTTAAACAATTTTCAAAATCAAGGTACTAAAATTTAAAAATATTATTCAAAAACTTTATATATTTTTAACAATTTCCTTTAAAGTCAAAGGGAGCATAAGTAATAATCAAAGTTGCTTTACCAAAGTAATGTTCAAATGAGTTAGAAGAAAATCGCATTAAGGTAGGAAAGAAAAATTTCTCACCTCCATAGATCTTTCGAAATTCTTTATTTATTGATATTATACTCATAAGTTCAGGTTGAAGGCTTTGTAATTCATTTATCTTTTTTTCAACATAAATTCTGACCCACCTGATCTGGGGTGTAATGTCGACTAATATACATTATCTGGCTGTCATGCCCACTGGTTTTACTATACATATTGCCATTTAACTCCTCATACAATGGTATTTTTTTAAAGATAGTGCATAATAATAACAATAAGTTTTAGTTAATCAAAACACAGATTTCCCCTTTGTATTGCTCCCTTAATATAAATCTACAAACATTCTAATAAGAAAAGAAGCAAAAATATAAAAGAGAAAAGAACATTATCTTTTTAGGAAAGTGTAACTTATTTAAATACTTACACATTATCATGCTTAAAAGATGATTTTAATGTGATGCAACATAATATAAAATTAATCAACTAAATTATTGAGTGATTTTGATTGCAGCCATTCTGAAAACCATGCTACATTTGTGCTTTCTACACTGATATCCAAAATATAATCAAATGTAATATGAGTGATTTGCTTTGTGTACTACACATTTATATCTCATTTATATCTCCAGTTGCCAAAAGAGTTCTTGTTCCCAGCTGAAACCTCCTGAGCCTGCCTTACCGCATTGTAGGGCTTCTCTGGCCAGGATCTCCAAACAGTTCCAAACCATCACGGGAACCGGTTCCAAAGGCTTCTAAACCATGCGGTCAGGTGTCACATCAACAACCCACACGCCTTTTTTGACCAGACTCGACCTCCTAACAGCAGGCCAGACACGTCACCTCTGTGACTCAGGCCCTCGTCAGAAGTCCCACCAATGAGTCCTTGAGGGGACATTCTCAGTCTAAACTTTAACACTGTCATAATATACTCATAAATTCAAGTATAATTGTGCAGAAATACAAGAAGCGCACAATAATTTTAAAACACAGAAACCCAACTACATATAGAATTCTTAACATAATCAGCCCTTCATTCTCAACATGCTGACTATAGTGTAATAATAGAAAATGTATTAAATTATTAAACGAAGAGAAAATGTCTAAAGCTACAGGAAGTATTACAATTCTATAATAGAAATTCTTATGCAATTGGCCTTTTATAGGTCTCAGGAAATAAAAGGTATATATTTTGGATTTTGACCCAAAATAAATAAAATGAAAATTATCTCCTATGGGAATATGCCTCAGAGAAACTGGCAAGGTGGAAGATAAGAATGTTTCCCCAGCAAAGAAGTCAATAAGCAGGCAGGCATTGCTTAACATGGGCCCTGTCCCACCACGTGTGCCCTTAGCTGATTTTGTCCTTAGACCGGCATATCTCCTTGACTTCACAGAGTCCACACTTGTTTTGTTCTAGATTCTAGCTATGGTACAACGTTGGCAGTGGACTCTGTAAGCATCAGTGATGTGATGAAAACTACAGCAGAAGGTTAAGACACACAGAACCAACAGTCCTGCAGCAGAGAGTTGGGATGAAAAGGACACGCGGGAGGCCGTTGCCAGGATAGTAGCATGCTTCTTTATAAACCTTAACTTTGACATCCATCTTTCTTAAAATATAAGTAAAAGGAGAGCACTGTAAAATAATGACAAAAAGTATGTTATAATAAGTCCATAAACCAGTAATGCACTCAGTTATTTTTGCTGTCAGTTATCACATATTCCAATAGTTTTATGTGCTGCACTTTTACATGACTGGGAGGACAATAGGTTTCTATACGTCAGCATTGCAACAAATACTTGAGTTGTGCATTGCACCAGGTTGTTATGTTGTCCTCATCATCACTAAACAGTAGGAAATTTTTAACTAAATTATAATCTCACAGGGCCTGTACAGCATGTGCTGTGTGTTGTTCACAGAAATTTCAGTGTGCCGCACCCAAGTGTAACACGGAAGATGAGATAACTCATAGTCCGGGTGTGTAGGCCTTGAGAATCTTCACCTACTTACTGCATTGCCAGGAAAACTGTTCTGAAGTAAACTGGGTCTACGGAAAAAAAAAAAAAAAGTGTTGAAATGTCATTCTTATGTCACCAGAGAGAAATGATTGAAAACCCAAGTGCTGGCAGGACTCTACATTGATTTCTGCCGTACAAAAAGGGACTGGTATGAAAATGACATTATGTTGTTCCAGTATTTGTGTGCTAAGGAAGGGCGTGTGGACATAGGTTACCTGGGAGCCCAGGGTAAGGAAGTACATACTCTATAGAGAAAAAAATAGTAAAAATATTAAGAAAAGAAGCCTGAAGTTCAGAGGACCTTTCTTTGTTTTGTTTTTTGTTTCTTGTGGTCGTGGACGTTGATCCAGGGTGTTTAGTGTGCGAAGCCAGCATGCTACAACTCAGCCACGCACCTGGCTGAAATCTGAGTGTCAGTATCCCTGAATGCCAGTTCTGAACAGTATCCACCAAAAACTACCTTCCTCAAAATAACTTTTATGGGTTTAAGTTTTAAACAATTTTGTGTTACATTTGGGTGTTGGCACATTCATTCCTTATCATTTAATGAACAATTTACTGCACATGCATGTTACATCAGCAATTGCTAGTTACACAGTCAGCCCCTGACCTGTAGAACTAGCTGTCTGTGATTCTCTTTGTTGTTTGTTTGTTCTTATGGGAATTAATTCGTTTGGGTAGAAACCATTCAAAACACTGATGATATCTCGGGCCCTCGAGGCACTACATCCTCCTTCACTGACACAGTACTTTGTGATCAGCTGTGGTAAGTGGAGGAAAAGAAGCGGAACTGGATTACACAAGTCTATCACTCTATTTGCAAATCAAACTAAACTTTGTGTAGTGGATTCCTCTAGAAGCATTTTTTTTTTGTGAGCTTTTTCTTTTTTTGCATTCCTGAATATGCATGTTCCACAAAATTAAAAACTTAGTTTTTATTCTCATTGTTGGTTTCATTTTACTTATGCTTAGTACTGAAACAACTTAGTAGTATTTAGGATGTTAAAACTATTTTCTCTAAGTTGCAAATATAGCAAGCAGACTACTATTGCCCTGTGCTGTTTATTCAGCTAAAGTTTATTCATTAACTAATGCATTTGCAATGTCAGTACTTTTTTCCCACTATGCAGTTATATTTATTACCGGAGGTCAAAGAATGATAATTCTAACCACAGGGATTTTTAACCTACTTGCACGGTTATATCATTTCAGAATTTACTGTACTTTCTCAACTTATTTTTCCGTGTATCACTGTCCCCCAAACTTTGAGTTTTCACAAGATTGCTCTGCATCTCTCCTCACCCGCCCGGCTTCAGTGGCTAGAAGTGTTCCTACCACAGAGTGTCCAAGTAGAAAATATGTACAGCTAGGAGTCCGAGACGGTGAACAGTATAAGCAGGAAATTGTAGGATGCCATATTTCAGAACATTAGAAGCATATCCAAGTATATGAAAGCATAAACAGGTATTTTAATAATTACATGTAGTAATTATATTAGGAAAATATCTTGTAATTATGTCCTAATGTAGCAGAATTTTAATTTATTTCATGTTTAATGTTATGAGTGCTCTCATCAGATGTTCCATTTGATGTCTTTGATACTATCTAATTGGGGCCTCGCTGTCCTCATCTGAGATAACATCCTGTGCTCATCAGTTTCCTCTGTGGCGCGTGTGAGTATTTTTTTCTTGGTAACCTTTGATTGGCTGCCAGAAATGTCTGTTAGCTTGATCTCCTCTTCCTTATCGAGTTAACCATTCCTTTCAAACATAAGTCTGGCCAGATGTAATGATAAGCCGGCAGATGGCTCCTAAGTGATGCCTTCTTGATAAGCAAACGGCTCCCTGTGAAGTGGTGGCTCCACATCCGTCCTGGCCCAGGGCGTGAGGAATGACCTGTGAGCTGGAAACCCCAGACACCATTCAGTTCTGTGCAGACAGAGGACTGAGCACAGACACAGATATTCTAGAACAAAGTGCCTGGATTTCTATATGAATACTGTTTCACATAAAAAACAAACAAACAAACAGACAAAAAACTTCCATTTGCTGGCAGGGAGAGAATGTAAATAAACATACACAAGTAGAGGAGTTGAGTTTATAACAAGGAGTGGAATATCTTTGGTAATAATGAGCAAGTTCAAATGATAAAAATTGTATTGTTACAGGGTAAAAGAGTGCTTTCTGATTTTATAGGGAACATTACTAACTGAATATAAATCCTGCAGTCCATTGTATGCATGTGAAATTTGGAATTTTTGAGGGAATATCATCCATTTACATACAGAAGACTGTTAGTGCATATATTACTGGAGGTTGCCAAAGGTCAGCACAGACTTAAAAAAAAAAATCTATTTAGCCTTTGAGATCATTACTAATGATTTATTGACTCCAGTCAGGACAATAAGTAAGACTAGTGAATCCTGAAAGACTAAAAAAAAAAAAAAAAGAGCTGTGATCTTTGGAGAAATAAAACATAAATTTTCATTAATACTTATTTGAATGGTGCAACATGATTAGTCAACCCACTACCTTGTTTACGATTGAAATGATAAGATTTAATGGCTTAGAGATTATTAGGGGAAAGAAGGATGGAGAACTGGGAAAATACTGCCTAATAGTTACTGAGTTGCTGTTTGGTGAAAGGAAAAGATTTTGGAAACAGGTAGCAGAGATGGTGGAAGAATATTGTAAATGTATTAACATTACTGCATTGTATATTTAAAATGGATTAAACAGTAAGTTTTATGTTATATACGTTTACCACAGTAAAAATAGGTACACCAAATGAATTTTATGTACATGTAGTAAATAATCACTACTAGGGCACAGCATAAATTGGGACTGTGATTCTATCACCTCCCCACCCACGCACACATACACACACGTGGTAGAAGGAATAATCATATATCTCCCTCTGTTCTGCTAAGGAAGGCCAGCCATATTTGTAGACAAAATTTATGTACCAGTGGAGAAATTCTTTCTCCAAATTACAGCAATATGTCTTAATACCTGGCATGCATTATTCATTGCATTTTGAAAAATAAACTCAAAACTTCTACTAGAAGTGACTTAAAATTACTAAATCCCTTTCTTTTCATCAGATACTGTTCTAAACCAGCAGCAATGCTTAATTAAAGAGTTTACTCAGTCATCCTTGCCTAGTACAGTACTATTGTGATGATTTTCTAGAATTTAAATTTTATATTTTCCATAATATATATAGATAGCTTTCAAACTGTCTAACATTTGCATCTCTAGGGTAAATAATCATGAATGAGAAAATAAAATAATTACGTCTTTTCATTAAAAAGAAAAAAATTGAAAAGTAAAACAAATTTAATAATAATCAAACATATTTTTAAAAATCCCAGTTTGAACTATACTGAATATGTGACTATTCTAAGGAGAGAGAAAGGAATCATGGATTGCAATTTATCCTTGATACCACTTAAATACTTCTGATTTATAGGAAAAACGATCTAGAGTCTTTGTGTCTAGTAATCAGAAATTTATAGAAATATATATATATTAAGATATATTGCACAGAGTACAAAAAATTAATAACTTTTAATAAAATCCAGACACTGGTGAATTGTAAGAAATATGAGATCCATTAGGGTTTGTGTCATACTTTCAAAATCTGAATGCTTTTCTTGGTTGATTCTTCTCCCAGTCAAATACTTCTCTCCTTTATATCAGTTCCAGCTATTGGAAGTAGTTAGATCTCAAACCAAAACTTTCATATATTGAACAACACTCGAATCCCAAGGTTTCTCACACAATTGTATTCTACATTATTCACTTTCCACTGATATTGATCTTAAATTTTCACAATAAAAGAAAAATGAATGACATTGGCAAACCATGTTTCATGTTTTAGACCTATCCTTCTTTCATAATTATGTAGCCAATGGAAATGTGTGTTTCTCTTTAGTACAATTCATTTATTAAGTATGTATATTATTAACATATTTAAAGCTGCCTAAAATTAGTAAGAAAATACATTTGTAAGCAAGTAGTGAACAATAATGTATTTTAAGAAGATACACTTACTTCAAAATATTACCTAGTTACTGCGGCAGGTGACATAACCACTGCTATATTTGAAAGTGTGACATAATTATAAGCATTTAATAATATTTTTATAACCACAAAATCAATATGACTGCTGTGAGAGTAACAATATTTGGAAGCCATTCCTTCAAATTTTATTAGCTTCTGACTCTGCTGCTTGCATATTCCATGTGACCTTGGAGGGGGTCCTCTGAGGTAAAGGCTGTATAGCTCTATGTAAGACAACATGTAACGCAGTAATTAAATAAATCGAGTAGTTAGCCATTATATGGCATGATTTTCTATCTTTTTTAGAATTATACAGAAATAGAATATCTCTGATTTTTAGAAAAGTTTCATGAAAGTCTAAGATGGATCAATCCACTTGAAAACAACTTTTAAAATAATTAAAAACCAAGAAATATATTGACATTATAGGTAATCACATGAATGCAAGGAGTACAAAGTTCTATTCACAACATCCGTATGGAGACTTTGAATAAAAACTTATTGGCTGAATTTATGGTAATGTAAAGTTGGCTTAGGAATGTTTAAGTGGAAAGCAGGTTCCTAAAAATCAAACCTGCCGTGAGTGTGTCAGAGACAAATGGTTGCAAGATTACTGTGCATCAGTTGTGTACTGAGATCGTGAATTTGGCCACGAGGACACCATGTAGTTTGCAAAGACATCAGAACATTTTGAAAATGTCCTGTAATTGCTACTACTAGCTACTCACCCATAAATTCCTGTATGCATTTTATTCGACTGAATTACAAACTCTCTATGGTGAGATATGATTCACTTGATAAATTATTGTTTAATAAATACAGCTAAGTAGATGATAAATTGTTAAGATAGAAAACTAACAACTGCTTCATTTGTTAAATATTTGAACCCAGATTAGAAATTCTGAAGATAGGAATTCCTTATAACATTGTATGCTGTTGTAGAAAATATCATTCTTATTGTGCTATGGAAACAGCTTTTGGCATTTCTTTAGTAAGCCATTTATTAAATCAACAAGTATTTACTGAAGGTTGATTTTGTGAAACTAAATAGTTCTAACCACTTCATCTTCGATTAAGGCACATTAGTCAGTAACATTGTCATTGAAGGCAACCATCTGCTGAAATAGAAAAAAAATCTCATTGGAAATGCATCTGAGTTTACTTTGGGCACTTGAGAAAACGATCACTCCTGTATTCTCTTTTTTGGTTTATTTCTATAATCCACATGTTAAACCACATCACATAAATGAGTGCCTAAGAGATCTTACCAAATCTTGCTTTGAAAAAATAATTTGTGAAAAATATACATTTTTATATACAAAAATATCTCCACTGCAATTTCATTAGGTAAGATGTGAATAATAAGTACAAAAAAATCTTCAAAATAAAGCATATTTTTGTAAGAATAATTTGTAAAGTAAGACCTATTTAATGAGTCCCACCCTAAGGCTAACACGGAACCCTAACCCATATACCCTGCTAGTAGACAGATTTACAAATGGAGGATAGTTTCTGAAGTTATTATCATATTTTCTCTTAAAAGGCAGTTGAACTATAGATGACTAAAAAGTTGACATGCCACTGATTATGTCTGTCTAGGAAAAACGTGGGCATAGAATTGTGTTTTAGGAGACAAAAGACAAGTGGCAATTGTTCAACAATATGTCTCTTCATAAACATCAACTAAATGTGTGTGTGTGTGTGTGTGTGTGTGTGTGTACTCATATATGTGGCTGTTTAAACCAGGACAAAGCAGTTAATAGCAGCAACGATTCACACATTGATTCAGCACTTGATTTTTATTGCAAAAACCTGACTCGTCTCTGTCCAGGTGCTCCTGTGTCTGTCCCTAGGGCCAGCACCATGTGTTGAATTCATTAAAGCCGCTCATGAGGTCCTTGGAGAGCTGATTCACAGATGTGGATTTACTGCCAACCACCCATAACTGTCTATTTGGCCTTCATTGTGGGCAGCAAGGACAAGAAATTATCCAGTGGAAATAATTCATGGCAGTGCATTAAAAATAATAAGCATTACTCCTAGTCATTGAGGCCGGAGGTTTATAGTTTCTGACACTTGACTGTTTTTGTGGCAGCCCCCAGGATTTATGCCCAGGATCTTGTGTCCTTTCAGTGTCTCACAGTAGACTCTGAGGTTTTACCACTTCAAAGAAAGCTGAAAGATACTGGCACCAAAAATTTGTCTATTTTATTGATTTTGCCATATGTATACTTAATTATTAATTGAAGGATCCATTTAACAATCTCCTGTATTTAATCAATTAAGTTCACATTAAAGATTAACCAGTAACATTCTAATAATAAGTTGTTTTACAGCATTTAGTGATCAAGAACCCAGTACCAGGAGTCTAGACAATTGTGGGTATAAAGAGCCAAAACAAGTATTTCTTCAGACAAATGATGAAAAACTATATGTAATTTATACCTTATATAGAGTGAATAATTTAAATTTGGGTTGTTGCTCATTATAAAATTATATATATTCATGCAATATTAACATCCACAGAATATTAGCAAATGAAAATATGTTAGTATTTTTACTATAGGAGTAGAAATCTTTGACTGTGATACTAGAAATCTTCGAATAAGTAGGATCATAAAAATTGAAAGAAGGTAGTGCTCATATAATTCGCTATGGAGGTGGGTTTGATTATTTCTCCTAATCTGCCAAGCACATTTAGTAAAATGTACAGCCTTTTCCATATTATTTACATGTTTTATTGGTGAAGGAAAATCTACAATTGAATACTTTGTTAGAATACCATAGTCTCAACTAAGTATTTAAAAAGATAATCTGTGAGTTGAAGGGTCTGTAAAATGCATGCATTACAACACCTCATTTAATAAATGAACAAGTATTCATAATGGCTTGTCCAAATTCACCTGATAAGAATAGTATGAGAGTTAGGACTCATACCACTTGCCTCTCGGTCCAAAATCATTTCTACTCTTTATATTTTTAATTACAAGTTCATAATTCAATCTATTGTTTTTATGTTACACTCACATGCTATTTTCTCTGAAGTTTAATTTCAAACTATTCATATATGCAGTGTATGCTATAATTGGTTCCTTTTACTTATCTATTTTCCCAGAACAAAAATCCAATGTCGGTTGACTAATATTCACTTCCAGTGACTTGACTGTACACCTTAGCTGTGATGCATATTTAAATTTAAATCTACTTTAAAACAATAATTACCATCTGTGTCTACATACTTCTTTTCCCTTTCTTCTTTCTTTTCCTCCTTGTTAAAATGTGCCCAAAGTTAGTATTTCTCTGTTGATAAAGTATTTTTTATTTGCATGAACTTCTCCCTTTACTGTATATAAACATTAGTTGGAATCAGTATCACTATGAAAATAATAAAACAAAATAAGGAAATCGAATCACTAGTGCTCAACAACTTTGAGAATAAAATCATTGATGCAACTAACCTTGTTGGTAATATTAAGGTAAAATTATAATTCACAGATGATATAAAAATGCCAGCGTAAAATAGAAACAACCAGAATAATTATTTCACAAGTCCTGTTCCCTCGTCTATTGGTAATTACGCAAGTGTATTGATTTTTACCATTCCAAAACTTATTTTTATATAAGGTAGCTACTCTTTAATATTCATGGATTTGTTATCATTTACAAATAAGTTTTGAAGTATATTTTCAGTAATATAACAGTATATAATAAAATATAATCATCTAACAGTATATAATAAGCATATCTGAGGATGAGTTTCCCAGAAGCAGTTCATGAGACAAGAATATAAGAACATACAACCTATTTTAGAACTTCTTTCAGGAATAAGATTCCCAGATTAGCAAAGAAAAATATAACGCACATAATGTAATTTGAATTTCAGATAAACAGTGAATATTTATTTGACATATTTGGGGCATACTTATATTAAAATAATATGCATTTATTTTCTGAAATCCAAGTCAATCTTGAGGTCTTTATCTGGCATCCTTATTCAGGTGAGAATGAGTGAAGAAAAGAGAGGGCAGGAGAAGGAGTTAAGTACAAAGTGTGAGATATCAGAGTGTTATGGGGACACTCACTGAGTCCAGTTGGGTTCTACTTCATCTGAATTCTGTGAAAGCAGGCACATCTGAAATGTGAATTACACTGGCGAGTTGGCCCCATCTGCTGTCTGCCCTTGTATCCCAGCATCCCTCTGCTATCTGCTGCAGTCGGTGAGGGAGGTTGAATTGAGTGGGAAATCATCTCCTGGACAGACAACTACCATCGGGGAAGGTTGACTCTCCAGAGCAGGTAGTTGGCTTTGAATGGTTAGTGCAGCAGTCGTGAGACACGCACGTGGTTATAAGTTCGTTGCATACACGTCTACCAAGCCTACCTTGTCTCCCGTAAAAAGGAATACTTGGTTTATCTTTGCAAGAAAGAAATACTAACCTTGTTGGAAGTATTAAGAAGAAAAGATTATGAACAAAATATAAAGAACTATTCTTACACGTTCTTGGAAGAAAAATGAATTGGTTTCTAAGGATCTAAAGAGCCTGTCAAAAATACTTTCCAATAAAGGCAAGATTGTGTTGAAAAACCAAAACAGGACACAAATTGGATTATCCGTTAGGGAAACATGAATCTCAAATACTGGTAAAATCTGGTAAAAATAACAAATTCATGTTAGTAGTACAGTCTCATGAATACAGAACCGAGTTTGGAGTCCAGGGAGAACAAGATACAGAGGTGAGGACAGGTTACAAATAGAT
This sequence comes from Hystrix cristata, assembly GCA_004026905.1. Classification (NCBI taxonomy): domain Eukaryota; kingdom Metazoa; phylum Chordata; class Mammalia; order Rodentia; family Hystricidae; genus Hystrix; species Hystrix cristata. The sequence continues at coordinate 101,277 of PVJO010003763.1, read as the reverse complement.
AAAAAGGTTTCTGGTTGATCAGCAGGAAGTTTAGAAGTGTCTGACTCCTGCCTGTGAATTGGCGTCCTGGGCTTTGTTAGGTTGCTCTAAGGGGCTGGAAGTTCTGGGGATACCACCATACTCACATATGAATTCTTATAAAATGCTTATTGTTTTAGAAAATCTATACTATTCAGCTCAGTTCTCACTGAAAAAAAAAATATCATTCAAACAAATGAATTAACCAATTAAGTAGATCTACAATGGAACTTTGTTATTCATTACTGTTTAATTCTTTATTAAAACTTCATATGTGAAGATAAACAGGAAATATTTTACCCTAATCATTCTCAAACAATTGTTAACTCTTGTTCATTTTCTCTTCATTTCCTCTTGCTGTGCATATCATTTTTACATAATTGTAATCAAGTGGCTTATATAAAATTAAATATGCTGATTAAACTCTCTGTTCTCCCTGATTATAAGTGAGTATATGTTGGTCACATGTAATTTAAAAAGCGTAGCAACAAATACAATAAAATCAGATCACCTGGGATTACATGACCTGGAAATAACTAGTGATATTTTATGATTTTAGATTATTTACTAGTATTCAACATTTAAAAAATGAAGTGATTCAAATAGTTCAGTATAAATATCACTGAAATAAAATATTTCCATTTGTATAATTAAATATTATGATAACTTCTGAATGTTAAAAAAGAGACTAAGTTTTAAATGTATTCTATCAAGATAAGTCCCGAAACTTTAAAAATTCTTTTATTATTTTAAAATATTATAACTAATAGCACTTAATATTGATTTAAGACATCATTAACACATCAAGAAGACTTAGATTTTGAAGGGAATAATTAAACTCAAGGAAACTATTTCTGTTACATGAAGAGATGAAGAGCTAAAAAAAAAAAGCACTGGACTCACTGTACATCCCATTTTGTTTCTGGGTGGCAGTTACAATATCCAAATGAATCATTGACTTTGATCTCCTCATGGGTTAATAAGCAACTACCACTTATACTAAATGCTAGACAATCAGAATCCATAGTTACTTCCACAGTTTTATTTAATCTGCTTATGTATGAATCTGAACACACAGACCAGAAAATAATCTATTAAATCATCCACAGGAAATTGCTCTCATGAATAGGCTAATGAGAGAAATTAGGAGGAAGAAAAAAACACTGATCAAGACACAGTTATGCAGAGAGCTAATAATTATCAAAACTGAGAGTTTAGTTGTTCTTCTAAAATTAAATAATGTGAGAAATTACCACCATAAAACAACTCAAATGTATATAAAAATCGTCAGGCATGCATCACACTTTCTGATATTTAAAAAATTAGTTCCATATTTTTTTTAGAACTTTGCAATTTGAAAACATGAGGAGGGGGTTGGGATCATCTGGTTCAGCCTTTTATTTTCTTTTTAATTTTATTTTATTTTAATGGTACATTTTAGATGTACATAGTGATAATATTCATCACAGGGAATTTGTACCTGTACATGACATATCTTGTTGCTTCTTTTTTTCCCGTTCCCCTCCCCTCACCCCCTCCTTCCTCCCTATTTACAAAAGCTTTGTTTCCATTTTTTCCTTCCATTTCTTATTTCTCTTGTCCTCTGTTCCTTTCCCCCTCCCTTGTTCCCTTTCCCATTTGGACATTTTCTTCCTTTTCCCAATATAATACATTTTAGTCTTTATTTACACTTTCAGTTTCTCATACCAGAGAAACTATGCGGTATTTAAACATGTGTGTCCAATTTATTTCGCTTAAGAGTATGATCTCAAGATGCATCCATTTACCTAGGAATATCTCAAGCTTATCATTCTTTACGGCAGAGTAGTACTCCATTGTATAAAAAACCCACATTTTCTTTATCCATTCTGCTGGTTCAGCCTTTTAAACTACCCTCAGTGAAGGTTAAAGACTTCACCATGGGGACATCAGAGTGTCATTGTTTGGGGTCTTCTATATAAAGAATCATGTCATCTGTAAATAATGTTAATTTAACTTCTTCTTTTCCTATCCTTGTTCCTTTTATTTCTTTCTCTTGTCTAATTACTCTAACTAATGTTTCCAGAACTATATTGAATAGGAGCAGCAAGAGTGGATATCCTTGTCTTGTTCCAGATTTTAGAGTGAAAACTTTTAGTTTTTGACCTTTTAGTATGATATTGGCTGCTGGTTTGTCATAGATGGCTTTTATCAAACTGAGAAAAAGACCATCTATCCCAATTTTTTGCAGGGTTTTTATCATGAATGGGTGTGAGACCTTGTCAAATCCTTTTTCTTCATCTATTGAGATGATCATATGGTTTTTGTCCTTGGCTCTGTTAATGTGGTGTGTCACATTTATTGATTTGCATATGTTGAACCATGCCTGCATCCCTGGGATGAATCCTACTTGGTCATAGTGTATAATCTTCTTGATAATTTGTTGCATTCTGTTTACCAGAATCTTATTGAGGATTTTTGCGTCTATGTTCATTACTGAGATTGACCTGTAGTTCTCTTTTTTTGCTGGATCCTTCTCTGGCTTTGGTATCAGGGTAATGCTTGCTTCCAGGAATGAATTTGAGAGTATTACTTCTGTTTCAATTTTGTTAAAGAGTTTGAGAATTAGTGACATTAAATCTTCTCTAAATTTCCTGTAGAATTCCGCAATGAATCTGTCAGGACCTGGGCTTTTCTTTGTTGGTAGATTTTTAATTACTTCTTCAATTTCAGTGGCTGATATTGGGTTATTTAGAGTTTTTATATCTTCTTGATTCAGTTTTGGTAATTCATATGTATCTAGGAATCTATTTCTTCTGGGTTTTCAATTGTACTGGAATACAGGTTCTTGAAGTAGGTATTGATAATTTTCTGGATTTCTGCAAGATCTGTTGTGATTTCACTCTTTTCATTCCTAATTGTATGAATTTGAGTCTTTCTTTTTATTTTTTTTATAAGGTTGACTAAGGGTTTGTCAGTTTCATTTGATTTTTCAAAGAACCAACTCTTTGATTCATTGATTCTTTGTATTGTATTCTTAGTTTCGGTTGCATTAATTTCAGCTCTGATCTTTATAATGTTCTCCCTTGTAGGAGCTTTGGGTTTGACTTGCTCTCCTTTTTCTAAAAGCTTGAGGTTCAACATTAGGGTGTTCATTTGAGCTCACTCTGTTTTTCTGATATGGGAATTCAGTGCTATAAATTTCCCTCATAGAACTGCTTTCATTGTGTCCCACAAATTTCAGTAGGTTGTATTGGCATTATCATTCAATTGTAGAAACTGTCTAATTTCTTCTTTAATTTCTTCTCTGACCCACCAATTGTTCAGGTGCATGCTATTTAATTTCCATGTGTTTATGGAATTTTTGTGGTTCCTTTTGCTGTTTATTTCCAGATTCAGTGCATGATGGTCTGATAGTATGCATGGGATAATTTCTATTCCTTTGTATTTACTTAAGCATGTTCTATGAGCTAGTATGTGGTCTATTTTGGAGAAAGTCCCTTGTGTAGCTGAGAAGAATGTGTATTCTGATGAATGTGTATTCTGATGTGTATTCTGAGTCAGTATTCTGACTCTGTATTTATCTACTTGTTCAAAAGTTTGGTTTAGTTCTGATATTTCCCTGTTGACTTTTTGTCTATTTGATCTATTTGTGACAGTGGGCTATTGAGGTCCCCCATTACAATCATATTAGTGCTTATGTAGTTTTTCATGTCTGTTAATATTTGTTGTATGTAGTTAGGTGTGCTGGTATTTGGTGCATATATTTTTATGATTGTCATCTCTTCTTCTTGGCTTGTTCCCTTTACAAGGATGTAGTGACCTTCTTTGTCTCTTTTAATGAGTGTTGGCTTGAAATCCAAATAGAATAGCTACCCCTGGTTTTTTCCGGGTTCCTGTCACATGAAGTATTGTTTTCTATCCTTTGACCTTCAGTCTATGAATTTCTTTTTGAATTAAATGTGTTCTTGTATGCAGCATATTGCTGGGTTTTGCTTCTTGATCCATTCTGCTAGTCTGTTTCTTTTGATTGGTGAATTGAGACTGTTTACATTGATGGTTATAACTCACATATGTTGACTTATTCTTGTCATGTTATTTACCTGTTGTTTTGGCTCTCTATTTTTTCCCTTCTGTTTAATTACTTGCCTTGCCAGAGGGATTCATTCTGTTACAAATCCTGGAGTTATAGTCCTCATCTTCTCTTTCCAGAATGTCCTTCAGAATATTTTGGAATATTTTGGAATATTGGAAGTATCTTACTTCTCCATCAATTTTGAAAGATAGTTTTTCAGGGTACATCAATATGGGGTAGAGGTTGTTTTCTTTTAGAGCTTGAAATACTTCGCTCCATGCTCCAAGCTCTCCTTGACTTGAGGGTTAGTGTTGAGAAGTCAGTTGTTATTCTGATGGGCTTTCTTTTATAGATTATTTGTGTCTTTTCTCTAACAGCTTTCAATATTCTGTTCTTGTGTTGAATTTCTAGAATTTTGACTATCCTATGCCTTGGGGTAGATTTTTGTTGATCGTGGCTAATTGGAGTTCTGTATGTGAAGTTATCTGTATGTCAATTCTTTTTCCATACTTGGGAAGTTTTCTGCCATTACTTCTGTGAACAGGATTTTTTAATGTAATTTGTACTATCCCCTGCTTTTTCATTGACTCTGATCAATCTTATGTTATTTTTCTTTGTGTAATCTATCAGCTGTTGTATTAATTTTTCATGGTCCCTCACCATTTTGAAGAGCTCTTTCTTTTCTCGATCATTAATCACAATTTTGTCCTCTATATCTGAAATTCTATCTTCACATCATTTCATCTTACTGGCTATACTTTCAATGGCATTTTTAATCTCCTGGATATCTGTTTGAGTCTGTTTAATGGAGTCCATTTCTTTCCTGTGTTGGGCATTTATGGTTTCCATCCTTTCCCTAAGCTCCTGGAAATGATTTCTGTTTTGATGTTTTCTACAGCCTCATTCATCTGCTGTGTTACTTCTGCTGTTACTGTTTCCAAGAGTCTGGGTGAGAAGCTTTCAGATTGTTCCACTTAATTACCCCCTGGGTTTCCTTTTGACGAGCTGGAGGTCTGGGGTTGCATCTTGTTTGTGTGTCATCTCATTTTCTATTTTTTTCCTTCTTTAGTTTTAGTTCCTGTGTTGACGTTTATGAGTTGCCTATGGCAGGTAGCTTCTTTGTTAGTTTTGAGAACCCTTTGAAAATGACTTCTTCCTCAGAGATGTCTTACAGGTGTAGCTGGTTTTTATGGTTTGAGTCTGTTGCAAGATCTTATCTCTTCAATTTATTGGGGCTGAGAAGTTGCTGTCTGTTTGGCCAGCCCCTAGTTCTTTGACTGTAGCCTATAGAGTTATCTGTGACTCTCTGCCAATCTCGGTCTTGGCATCCAAGGAAGAACTAAATAGAACAATTCTGTCATCTTGGCCAAAAGTAGTATAATCAGCAACAACAGTAGCATCAAACACAGCCTAGAAAATGACAAACTGTGGTAACTGTCAATCTGCCACCTTTAACCTTATGAACTAGATTTGTGGTTATATAACAATATCCCAAATAAACCAGAAACTTGTATGCAGTAAATATGCCCTCAATACAGCGATTTTACCCTCAGGGGAGACAATTCGAAAGAGACTAGGGGGAAAGAATAGAGAAATAGAAGAAGAGAAAGAGATGAGAAGCAAGATTGGAAGACAGGGGGAAATTACACAAACTTTAGGGAACTAGTAAAGAAAACAGGGGGAAGGAGGGAAGGAAGAAATAAAAACAAGGACAGAACAAAACAATAACAGCAAAAAACTAGAAATTCACTTTCCTATAAAAATAAGAAAGAAAAAAAGAAGAAAAGAGTGGAGAGGGAAAAAATATGAAAAAAAGAAAAAATAAATAAAAAGAAAAGTCCTCTTCCATGCATATCTCTGCTGTCACTGGTAAAGTAGGCAGGCCCAGGTCCTTGTTAATTAATTCCAGCAGTAGATTTATGGTAGTGAATGTTCCCAACTGGGTTCAATAGCAAGGCTTCACCAGTTCCACTGAAGTTCAGCCTGATGACTGTCTGTGGGATTGGAACCCAGTTAGTTCAGCTGGAGATACACTGTGTGTCTTCCACCAGCTTGGACTCAGCTCCTTGCCCTCCTGCAACCTTGAGTTAGAACTCTGCTCTGCCTTACTCCACCTTGCCCCAGCATCAAAAGCAGCTGGCAGCTTTTCTGAGTTCTGAGCTCAGCCCCTTTCCAAGATGATCAGCCAATTGCCACCCTCTCCTGGGGGTCATCTGAAATCAGATGACTCAGGCAACTCACCAGTCTCTGCAGTCTGCCCTGTCCACTGCTTTGCTCCAGTTGTGTGTCTTTCCGGGGAGGTCTTTGGAGTCACCTGTAGTCACCATGAGTCTGTAGGCTCAAACTGCATCACTTGTGCCAAGAGCTGGAGCTGTGATCTGGGGCTGTGACCTGGGGCCACAAGCTGGGGCTGTGAGCTGGGTCTGTGAGCTGGGGCCACAAACTGGTGTTCTGGGAAAAAGCACTGTCTGTCTATCACCTTCTTCTTCTGAGCTAGTCTGTCCTTTCGCTTTCCCCGTGGGCCTCAACTCTTGCTTCAGCTCCCTGCTGGGTCCTGGGAACACGCTTTCCTCCTTCTTCTTGTCCCTAAATTGCTATATTCCAGTGTCTGGACAACAAATCTCAGAGAGGCTTTTACTCTACTTCTCACCACTCCATCATCTTCCCAGAAGTCCCTGTATATACTAGTTAACTTAAAATTGAACTAGTACCTAATCTTCTAAAAGGAGAATTTCTTTTTACTAATGTAGATTCTGCATGCAATCTAACTTGGTATATAAAGAATACCGTCAGTTCTACTGTTATAAAATATTGATATTTTCATAATTTTTAAATTACATTTTTAATTTTCTAAATTCACTTCCATAGATGGGGAAATTATAAACTTTGATAAATTCTTTTACACTGGTGAAACATAATCCAATCATATTACCAAAAAAGAAATGTAGACTACTATCATTTACATCCTATCACCTCTTTCTAGGGTAAAAATAAAGGTTCTTGTTGCCTGGGATAACTTACTGTGGCAGGACCTCAGTAGCTTCAGCTGTTTTGTGAGGGAAGGTTTGCAGGGCCTTCAATGTCCTTTCTATCCTGTCGATATAGGACAATCAGCCCTGCACCTGGCAGGGAACCTTCTCAAACTGGGCATGTCACCGAGGAAGTTCATTACCACACGTAATAGGAGTCACAGAGAGACATGATCAAAGCTGATGTGTGTTGACTTAGCAGCTCAGATATGACCCAAATTTTCTTCTCTCAGTTTGTTACTCTAAGAGTTGCCTTTAGTTTTGGCCAGGATTAAGAAATATGAGGAAATTTTAAGTGTCCCTTCCACACACGATCATATTATCAGGTACAGAGAAAAATGTATTTCCTGATTTTCTCATAGAAGAAAAACTGTATTTGTAAAAGCAACCTAGCTGACTTGTAGGACAGATTGGTTGGTTGGGTTAAAGTTGGTTCACACATATATTCTTGTGTGAATTCGTGGCAAAGAATAATGATTAGCTGGAGCAACCATGCCCACACTTGGGCCTGGATGTTGGTTCACATTACGGTGAAGCATGTAGCTATTTGTATGGAGCGTGGGTGAGGAAACTGGAACAAACCTGGAGTTCTGTAACTAAAGATTGAACAGGAGTATTTCATGATTAGCCAACCATCCATGTCCAGCACACAATGCTAACAACATATGGCCACATTCATAATTAGCAGTTAAGAATCGTAATGAAACCAGGCACAGGAAATCTAATCTAAATCTGAATGGAGTTCCCAACTATCATTCTAAACATTTCTAACCAAGATTTCTCTAACTATTCAAACCTTTGTTAGAATCCGTTTAAAAATAACAGATTTGCATTGGGAATAATAATCTGAATGCCTTTAATGAGTTAAATATTTAGGTATCATTTTGCTTAATGATGTATTGACTAGAGAGAAAAACTAAATGCTAAAACCAGGTGACCAAGTGACCCCAGGGACTATGGCACAGAAGATGACCAAAGGGTCTGCCAATACTTCTGCACATGTGTACATTCAATGTGGACTGGTATCCTTGAGTCGGCCTGAGTATTTCCAGTAGCAATTCTAGCAAGGATTTGTTATACTGAGTGGCATGCTGGGATAACCAAAAATGCAGTCCTTAAAAATCAAGCTCGTGTTGCTGTGGTCATTATATACGTAAGGTCAGAGCAGAGACTGATAAAAGCATCTAACATATAAAGCAGACAGCTCAAAATAATGGTAGGGCCATTCACTGAATCGTCTTTGTGCACTGTTGGAGTTTGCAACAAACACAACAAGTGCTGTTATTGTTACCGTCGTCAGCACTTTCTAGATGAGAAAACTGGAGTCACAGAAGAGCTAATGCTGCTGAAGCAATATGGCAGCAGAGCCCACAGACTCATAAATCTGTGCTAGCTGCCTCAGCTGGCAGTGTGGGGAGGAAGGAATACAGAGTTTAATATGAACAACTGGCTTCCTTTCCAAAAAGAGAAAGGGACTTTAGTACTCACTTTAACAAAGGGTTTGGCAAATACCGAATCATTTTATTATTAAATAATACATGGAGGAATTTGTATGAAATATTTTAGTATACAATTTAAAAGCTTTTGTCTGTAGGAAAGCAGATAGGTGGAGGGATAGACAGACAGACAGACAGATAGGTAGGTAGGTAGATAGATATAGATACGTACCACTAACTGAATCTTTTAAAATTGTGTTGCTACCATTCATTTCCAAACTATATAGTTCTTAGACAAAATGGAAAGATACTATTGTGTAACTTTACAAAAATAGCAATATTACAAAATCAAATTTGTAAATGTATTTTAAATCCGAGCCCCTTTTCTCTTAAATATATTTTCAGGCATTTTTGTTGGATGTCCAAGCAGCCTAAGAATATGTATACATCCTTGATGAATGTATGCCTGATTGGATGAGTACATAAATATAACTTGATAGATTATAGTGGGACACAGTTGTATTAGTTCTTTGGTATCCACTGGCAAATATGTTTAATATAAAATTTGGTTCTTGGGATATTTTCAGCTCACTCAGATCTCTGTATTCCAAAGTTCTACTCATCCTAAGAATCAAAGCCCTGGGCATCAAAACCAAATGTGAAAAAGCATATGAAGTTTATGTGGAAGTGGTAAATGTTAAAAGTAAATTATTGACAGTAATTTAGGAAAAGATAAGTGCCACATATTTGATAAAGGCTTAATTCATGAAGAAAAGTCTTAATGAATAGTAACACAGTGCTGAGATTGATCTTACATGTCTCTTGGAAGACAACCTTCAATGTGTGACACAAAGAAAACATTAAAATAATGATTTCTAGTCACAAAACCCCAAACTATTAAAAACTGTTGGTAGAAATGTATTATGTACATGGGGAAAAGAACTGTTCTCATGTAACACTGTGTCATATTGCTGGAACAGTTAAATCTGCATTTGCAAAGAACCAGTAAAAATTCTGAAGAGTAACTGAATTTGGTCTATATAGTAATTTAAAAATGGCCATTGATCATTATTAAAATCGAAAGGCAATAAAGAAAAGGATTATTTTTTACAGTAGTTGTCTTTTTATAATTGCGTACATTTTAATTTAAAGTCAAGAGTAAATCTTTTAAAATTACTAGCTTTACAGTGAATAGACTATCAAGAACCACAAAACAACGACGTTATAATAGTGTATAACCAAAGTCATGAAGCTTGTGTATGGTATAATTTTAGGGACTAACTAGAAAGTTACTAAATATAAGACGACACAGAATGGTACTGAAGTTCTTTCCATTCTTGTCAAATAAATGTATGTCTTTCAGTCACAAAACTTTCTAAAATACTTTTAATGTATACTTTTCAAATTATGTTTTAGTCTTTTTATATTGTTTGCCTACAATTGTTGGTAAGAAAAAAAATAATTAATGTCTAGTTTGATCCTGGGGAAGTTAATTCTTTTGCCTGCCAGTTCTTTCAGTCATTCTATAATGCCTTCAGAACATTTTATCAGAAAGAAAAAAAAAAGCAGAGAAAAGGAAAAGGAAAAGATTTTATGCCATTGGATGTCTAGAATAATCAAGTGGGCATTAACAGCCTGATTTTCTTAAAATATCAGGTTCAATATTTTTCTCTGTCTTAGTATCATAAAATTCCAAAGGCAAGTGCAGTGTTATACATTCATAGAACAGTCTCCCTGGGAAAAGGCTATTAGTGTAGAATCGCTAACCACGAACAAATTACTGCAATTAGAATTACCTGAACGGTGTTGTAAGGCCACTTTACCTCACTAAAGTTATATGATCCTAGAATTTGTGTTCTTTGCATTAATATTAAGACTCACTGAGTGTATGAAGGGAGATACTTAATGATTTTTCATTTGATAAAGCACTTTAGTGTCAAAAGGAGTTCTTCAGAGTTTAGATTCTTATAAATCTGGGCTAATTATAGATCTTTTGGGAAATTCACCTGTATTTCTTATATTAAGAGATACAAGGAAAATCACACTTTATACTCTAGTTATAGAGTAAAAATAAAACCTATATTTATTTTTAAAAAGAATTTTGTCTTCCTTATGGTCAGTAGGTCCGCACCTGGAACTAGAAGTCCATATGGACTAAAATTATTGCATTATAGTCAATAACTGCATAGGTATAATCTTTCGATCTATGACAGTTCCCCTCAGTAGCCTCTGTTTAAATTTTGATTTAAACAGATAATTGAAATAAAAGTCTTTAAAAACTGTTACTTACAGAAATATGACTATACATGCAACAATGTAAGAAACTGAAATATTTCATAATAAAAATACTGCAGGGCTCAAGATGTGTCAGGCCCCAGTAAAGTGCCAGGAGAGTTTGCTAAGACTTATGTAATATCTCTCTGTCTTTCTGTATTTTATACATATATATATATATATATATATATATATATATATATATATAAATTTCTAGTTAAGCCTTAAAAATGATAGTTTTACAGAATTAAATAAGTTTAATTTCTGAGAAAAATGCTACTTTAGGTTTAATATCAAGAATAGTGCTACTATAATTTTAAAACTATATTATCATTTTAAAATATATTCCTCACTTAATGTTACTTGATAGCTTCTCAAACATATAGTTTAGGAACCACCCTGCTAATTGTGAGTTAATAACTTGCTCAAAGCCTGGAAGCAACTTCCACCAGAAAGAATTTTACAAGATGTGACAGAGTTAGTATCACAGAGTGTCTTTACAGATAAACAGAATTGAAAATATGTGAATTTAATAAGAATAAATACGATACATCATAATGTGTTAAGTACTTTTTTACTCAGAAGTTGCTACCAAACTTATAGGATGCAGGTTAAATAATGTTAACAAGTCTAGTACTTCTTATATGTGAGACATTCCATATATAATTAAGGTACTTGCTTAATTACTTTGTATTTATTTGGAGATAGAAGCAGACAATGATGATACAGAGAGAAATTCCCTTGGTGGTGATCTGTGAGTTTGTCATGTTTTAATAGTGTTTTAATAAGGTATGTGGGAGACACGGTGGTAGTTGATACTGGGGAGGTAGAGAATTCATTGATCCTCACAGGCTCAGTGGGAAATGCTAAAGCTACTGGCCTTTCTTATAGGAGTGATGAAAAAGCCATTGTGATATTTATGCTGTGAAATGTCAAGCTAACATTTTAGATCACTGTGGAAAGGATAGAGTACAAAGCAGTGTGGACAGGAACTGGGATTAGTGAGGAGATTCACAAGATAAGAGACTAGAAACAAGACTTAATTTATTCAATATTATGCACTACCAGGCACCTCTGTGTTGTAATGCCACTTTTATTCCTAGAAATGTGACTTCCGCCTCTAAGGTCTAATCTGAAGACCCAGATCGGTGCGTTTCAAACGATTTTTTAGTGATTCCTTCTAAGTGCTACAAAGACCATATCAATGAACAAGGAAGAGACTGAGCTCCCAGCCCTTTGGGATTGTACAGGTCACAAATTATTTCCAGCAAGATTACTATGTAGCTTTGCAGTTCAAACACGGAAGAGAATTTGAACAATGCTATATTGTTTCTACATACTTTTAAAATCTATATTGTTTCCAAAAGGCACATGTTACTCTTGTGTAGCTTCACAATCTGGGGATAATTTAAAAAGTTAACCAAAAGTATCCAATAGGTTTGTATTTACCATAATTGGCAGCATAATATATCTGAGGATATTTAAAAATATGTATATATATGCATACATAAAAACATGCATGTAATACGAATGTAAATATATTAATACTTTAAAAGTACATGCGGAAGTGTATTTATGAACCTACTCACAAACCACACACATGTATATATGTAGTACAGATTGCGTGATAATGTTTTGGTCAATGGCACACACCACATAAAACCCCATTCCTGGGTTCTTGGTGGTCCATTATGATTATGTTGCTTTCATAAGCATCTTAGTTTGTGTAAATACACAATTTATGTTGCATAATGATAAAATTCCTGATGATACATCTCTCAGAACATATCCCTGATGTTAAGTGATGTGTGACTGTGTAGAGAGAGAAGGGAGAGATGTTTTAAAATTGTAAATCACTTTCTACCAATAGGCGGTATAGATATCTTTGCTCCTCCTCTACTCCAGTAAATTCTGCCATGGAGGAAAAATATTTACTGAAATGTAGTTAACTGTCCAATTGACTTTTATGAGAAATGACTTTTATTGGCTGTGGTTCTCAACAAACACTGTACATCCCTTAGATAGCATCTGCTTGGGATTTCCAGTGATTGGTGGTTACCCTGCTCATTTAGTGGGAAAGCCTTGACATGCTAAACATCTCACAGTGCTCAGGGCATCTCACACCTCATAGCATTCTTAATTGCCAATAGCATTCAGAATCACTGATACTTTGCTTCAAGTTGAAGGGAAGAAAACAAGGGAGCTAGCACTTATGGTGTAAGTTGAGTGCATTTCCATATTTTAGCTGTTCAAGCAGCCATATCTGTTTTTTTGGCTAATGCACTGAAATCTGTGTACACGAAATGTATGAAAGGAAGTGCCAAATTTAAAATAATGTATACATAACATCCATAGTAACATTATTTGAGGAAAATTTTTAAGGGTAAATAAAGTTAGATAATGAGTATGATGAGTCTTAGAATCCTGATCTTTTTTGCAGATTACAGAATGTTCAATATTCACTACTTTGCTTATTTCAAAAATTGCAAAAGTGTAAGTCAGGATTCCTTACATTAAGGATTTCAAAGAGGTTTGTAGAGGGAGCAATAATACTGGGCTGCATGTTAACATACTCAAGATAAGGTCATAGCTGGTAAGTGAATCCACATAATCACTGGGTTTTAAGAATGAGAAAGAACACTAATAGATTTGAGTTTTATGGAAACTTTCTAAAAGACAGATCTGAATCCTTGAAGGAAAGAATAAGATTTCCAAAAGAGAAAAACAAAAGACAGACAAGAAGGAGGATAAACAAGATGTGTTGAACAGATGCTCAAAGTAAAGAGTTTAATGTAGAAGAGTAGTGGAAAATATGATTTTAAATGTAGAACCCATTTGTGAAATCCTTTCTATTAAAGAGTAAAAGGACTTGATGTTTGTTGAATATCATGTTTTGAGGAAAACATTTAAAAAGAAGTAAAAGCAAGTATCTTGGCCCAGCTCCCTTAGAAAGTGGAAGATGAGGATAAGCTTTGTGCTCTTGTTTCGCTAGGGGCGGTACACCAAACAGCAGAAGGGAAGGGCAAAGCATTGAAATGGGGTAGCAGGAGCATCCAAAATTAAGCCTCGTCAGTTCTAGTACAGCTGATTGCTGGTGAGTCCGTACAAGCAATCACAGCTTTTTCTCACAGGGTGAAAAGAAAAAGGGAGAATAATGCAATAAATTCTCACATTACATTGGCTAAGCAACTGATTAAACATTCACCACGTGAGTTCTCAGTCCCTACTCTTCCAGACTGTAGCTAGGGCAGGACATGAGTGAGATTGCACCTTCACGGATGTGGTGTTTGGAATCAGAGCAAAAATCTTACTGTGAAGAGTTACATAGGAAAACAATTCTGAACCTGTCAGGTGACTGGATAGAAGATACACAGAAATCGAATATATACTACTCTATTTAAATCTGATTTGAATACTGGTACTGTTGTCATAATGAAATTATTTTTATTGGTGAGGTTGTTTTCCTTTCTCAGTAGATGTTAATGTTAAATGTTTTAGATTTATTGAATTAAATTACTACTTTCAATATTAAGTGTTTTCTAACTATGCATAGAGAAAGATAGCTACTCAGATAATGTGGAACGTATTCTCTTTTTCACATTTAGTTAATATGTTTTCTGCTTCCCTTCACAGAATACAATGACAATTATAACCTTAGTCATATGCGCAGCAACTGAAGGGGGCAGGGGACGGCGTTTCTCCAAAAGCATAATGACATCTATTGTATCTGTTTCCCAGCAGTGCAGGATTGTGCTCCACGATCAAAAGTTCATTTCAAATAACTTGTGTGTTCATATAGAATTTTAAATACAAAACAACTTTGCTTCACATACAGATACACACCATGCTCGCACAGACAGCCACACACAGCTCCTGTGCTATTTGACATGCGGCTACTTCACGTCATCAGGTAAGAGAAGATGCGGCAGCCATCATCCCTTGGCAGTTAACCGAGCAATCAACAGACAACTGATACAACCTTCATCTCTTCCACTAGGGCCGCCTTTTAAATGAACCCACCTGGAAGGGTCACAGATAACTGGGGAAGGAGGGTGCCTGGCATCCACAAAAGAGCTCATCTGCTTGATTATTCAAACTCTCCCCTAGGGAGGTCACCCTTTGTTGAGTAGTCACATAGAACACAAATATCCTCTTAATTTTTACTGACACAGAAATACCTATACGAATATCTCTTTCCCCAGATCTCTTTGTCAGCAGCATATCAACCATGTTACTCATAAGTCCCGACCATCCAGTTGAAGCACTACTTCCAGCCAGTGAATCAGCGTGTAATTGCACATGAGGCCATTTCTAGTTCTGAAGGAAATAAACAGCTAGTGTCTCTCAGGGATGTACAGAGGTGGACTTGTATTGTTGTGGCTCTACACTTCCAGATAGTAACTGTGTGGCGTTCCGATTCATCTCTAAACCGGGTCCGAGCCTCTGCTTCCTGTCAGTTTTCAAAAGCTCTGTATGATGCTGTGGATACAGGCTTGGGGAAAGAAGATAGAGCACAGGCAGTGTGGATGGCAAATGTGTGGGGCATTTCTTCATGCAATTTACCCATCATTCGGTGTACAGTTAAGCCTGGTATGTGGATACTACTCCCACTTGACATGAGCTGCTCTTCACTCCTCACTTTACGTTCTAGCGGTTCAGACGGCTGAGTGTCTATCAGGACGTGCAGGTAACTGAGAATTACCAGTCCTGACATTTCAGGAGAGGCCAGGGAGGCTTCCCATGTTCTCTATGTTTTGTTACCATCTGAGCAGCCCAACAGCTGTGTTCTAAGACTATATATTGAGACAAAAGCCCTTTTTCTTGGATGCTGCTGTGATGTTGGTTGAAGATCCAATATCCACAAATTCCAATTTTTTAATTTAACACACTGTATGTTTAAGGGTATGAAACTTTAGTAGGAAATGTGTGCAGATCTGCTCTACACATACCACAAAATGTTACTGAAACTATGTGTATGTCTTGGAAGTAAACTAGGCAGAGCTGATGTTTGTTTTTTGATTGTTTTAATAAAACATCTCAGTCGACCAAAAGTCATTGAGCCTCTTCTGTTAGAATTCATTACCAGAAATACCAGAAATAATTTCTTTTGTATCAGTAAACAAACTTGAGATTACTAATAATTTACTGCTTTCTGACTCATATTGTATCACGAGAAGTGATCTAAATTCAATGCAAAGCTAGTATAGAACTACTGGATTAAAAGTATTTTAACATTTTTGAAGATGGAGGCTTTTTGCCCTACCTCAAAATTTTCCATATAAATAATTTTACTATGTCTGCATGGGGATTTTTAATACCAGGTTACTTCTATAAATATTCACTTTTACGATCCTTGATGAGGAAATGCATGTCTGTATAAATACATAAACCATGTAAAAGTAACCTCCGCCCATTGAGTAAAAAACCCTCATAAGTTTTAACATTTTTAAGAATCCCAAGGCTCTTCCTGTGCATTAAGAACATTATTTGAGGGGCTGGGGATTTAGCACAGTCATAGAACGTTTGCCTAGCAAGCTCATAGCCCTGAGTTCCATCTCCAGAACCGCCGCCCCCCTCCCCTCCCCCAAAAGAAAGAACATTATTTAAGCTCCTTAAGTCCAGACGTGTTGCTACTCCAGTCTGCTTACCAGCAGGCCCCCTCCCACTTGACGTCCTCGGCACTGCACCCTCCCTCACGGGAGCCTTCCAAGGGCAGCCCCTCCCCGTATTTAGCTTTCAGTCTTTCAGTTTCCTGTTGAAACTGAAAGTTTTCAGTTACCCTCCCAGACCCGACTGTCTCGGTTACGGGATCTAATCATCTGTGTTCAGGTTCTATCTTCTCGTTCTACTTTCTCATGGAATATGTCCCATAAAATTATCTTAGTGGTATTCACTGTTTTGAGGAAGGGTTACAAGAAGCTTATGCCTTTGCGGTACAGCTCAGTCTTCCATGAAGTCTTAGCGTTTCGGTTCCTACTTTCGTTCCCTGATACTGAATAATTTCATCTCCTGAAGTAAGTTCTCTTATGATCTTTTACCTTCATAAAGGACACCAAAACATGCAGAAATGTATTAGTTATGAAGTTATATTGAGAATGTATTTTGATTGCATTCATATGCTTTATTCAATACAGAAAAAGAAATGATTAAATATATATATATATTTACAGATTATACATCTGATTTCTCTGGATATTTTTTCTATGTTTCCACTGTTATTCTGAGGACAGTCGGGGAAATGAAAGGACATTTCAATTACTATCTCCTGTTTATGGGGAATATTTTGTATATTTTAAATAATTAAGACATGCAGATTGCACATGAGTACAGAATTCACTGGAACTAATGTATGTTTAAAAACTGATGACCATTTATTAGAAACAATAAAAGTAATTATTTTAATAAGTAAGATGTTATAATAAATGATCGCTAAAGATGACTTTTAAAAAGCTAAAAAGCTAAAAGCTTATGTATTGTTGAAGGAGACTTTTATGTTTTGGCTCTAAACATAAGCTCTTCTGTCTTTAGAATTTCATTTTTTGATATTACACAATTTAATGTGACTTATGTAGTCTGAAAATGAGCCTACACAATACCAAAAATATTTTAAAAGCATAAATTACAAGAAATAGTCTTAATTTTTTATATTAATAAATTTATTTTATGTAAGTCACTATCATCATCATAATAAACACCCATCAGTTTTCTTGTACTCCATTGTACTTTGTCCCTACAGTTACTAGTTCCAAATTCCTAAGAGACCATTGACTTTCTTTACTATTGAATTGTTCACCTCTTCTAGATTTATAGATAATGTGTTCTTTTCTCTCTGATTATTTTTTTTTATTATAGTAAGAATACAACATTAAATTTATTCTTTTAAGTTTTGTGTGAATATACTCCTGTGAACTTTAAATACAGTGTTGTACAGCAGCTATCTAGAACTTACCTTGTACACTGAAATTTTATATAATTTGAATAGCATTTCTCCATTTTCTCCTTCACCCCACCCTTGGCAACCACCGTTCTATTCTCTGTGTGAATTTCACTGTCTTAGCATAGGTGGGAGTGCACACTGTTGTTCCATCTGTGGTGTGCTAATTTCACTCATAATCCCCAAAGTTACCATATTATTGTGTATGGCAGACTTTCTTTGTTAAGATTGAATAGTATTTCAATTTGAAAGTGTATTTACTGTTTCCTTTGTTCGTCTATCAGTAGACCTATAAGTTGCTTCCATAGCTTGCCTTTTGTGATTAATGCTGCAATGAAAATTGGAGTTGAGGTGTCATGTTGAGATCTGATACATATGTTTTGTATTTATAGATGATTTATAATGTGATGTCTTTATTCATGTATGTATTGCACATTAATCAACTCAGAGTAATTAGCATACCCATTACCATACATTTTTCTTCCCTTATGATAAGTACATTCAAAATCTTCTAACTAGTATTTTGAAATTTATACATTATTGTTAATTATTTCACTCTATGGTACCAGAGAACACTGGATCCCCCCATCTTTTACTTATTTCCCCATCATCCCTTTCCTTTGTAATCCCCTGTGTCTTGTAACCATTACTCTACTCTGAAGCTTTATGAGATCAGCTTTTTTAGATTCCATATATAAGGTAAGACATAAGTGACGTTATGCTATGTTTCTCTTCCTGTGGATGATAAAAATTTCATGAAAGAACCACAGTTTTTTGTTTTGTTTTGTTTTGTTTTTATAGCCAGCAGTGAGATTGTTGAATTATGTGGTAGAATGATTGACACTACAAGTGTAGGCTTATTTCTGCACTCTGACCTCCTCCACTTACCTATAGGCCTATTTTTATGCCATAGCAATTGTGTTTTGATTACTCTGACTTTAGACTATTTTGAAATCAGAAATAGTGATAGCTTCAGCTTTGCTCTTCTTTCTCAAGATTGTTTTGTCAGTATGGGGTCATCTTGTAAATCTGAGGGACTTTTAGGATTATTTCAATCTATTTTTACGAAAATGTTCATTGGGATTTTAATAGGGTTTTTTTGAATTTGTAGGTCTTCTTGAGTAGCACATTTTAACAATGTTAATCTTCAAATCTGTGAACACAGTAAATTTTTCCTTTCAACTCTTGTTCTTTCAACTTTATCTCATCAGAATTATGTAGCTTTCAAATCTCTAACTTACTTCAGTAAGTTTATTTTTTAAGAAGCTACTTCTTGATACTATTTTAAATAGAATTTTCTCCTAAATTCATAGTTTTTAGTATATAGAATGCAGTTGTTCACTGCATGTTGGTTTTGTATCCTCGATTTTACTGAATTTATTATTTCAAACAGAATCATTGTGAAATCTTTACAATTCTATGAATAAGATCATGTCATATACAAACAAAGATAATTTTACTTTTGTTTCTTTTTCTTGCCTAAATGCTTTGAACTTCAAATATAATATTCTGCAAAAATGGCCAGAGTAGCTATTCTTGTCATTTTCTGTAGGTTAGAGCAAAGTTTGCAGTGATTCGCCACTGCACTGAGTTTAGTATTAGCTGAGTGTTGTCCCGTATGAGGTTTTTATTAACTTGTGTATTATCTCAGGTATAGTCAATCTGTACTCATTCTTTTGAAAGTTTGAATAAGTACTGATTGAAAGATGTTGAATATTCTTTGTGGAGGAGCCTGGAGATCAAAATCAGGGGCTTGCACTTGCTAGGCAAGTGCTCTACCACTAAGCTAAATCCTCAACCTGAGGATGTTGAATATAATGGAATACTATATTTCCATTTGAGATGGTGACATGCTGTTTTAATATATTTCATTTTATTAATGTGTTTTAATAAAATAATTCATGGTGATGGCGAACCAGACTTGCATCTCAGCATGAAATCCTGCTTCACCATGGTGTGCGATCTTTTTAAAGTTATGTTGAATTTAGTTGGATAACAATTTGTTAAGGGTTTTGGCATGTATTAGAGATATTGTCTCGTAGATTCATGTCTCATATTGTCCCTGGCAGACTTTAATAGTATGGGAATGCTGGCTTTATAAAATGTACTGGAATTTATTTCCTCCCTTTCAAATTTTGGGGGGAGAAACTGAGAAAGAATGGTTGTGCTTGTCTTTAAAAATTTCATAGAATTTACCATGAAACCATCTGGTCTTGAATTTTTCTTTGTTGGGAGGCTTTCAACTGCATATTCAATTTTATTAATTATTACTGATATGTTCATATTTACCGTTTCTTTATGACTTACTTATGCCAGGGTCATAGGAATTAATACATTTATTCTAGATTACTTAGTTTGCTGCCAAACTATTGTTCATAGTATTCTCTTATGATCATTTTATGTCAGTGCTATTGGTTGTAATATGCCTACTTGCATATCATGATCTCAATTTATTTGGGTTTTCTCTCTTTTTCTTAGTTCATCTTGTCAAGGTTTTGTCAATTTCTTTGTCTTTAAAAAAAAAAACTCAGTTTGACTTTTCTATTGATTTTAATTGTCCAGTTCGTTAACATGTGCTCTAATGTTTATTATTTGCTTCCATTTGAAAGACTTCAGGCTTCGTTTTTTTTGTTATATGGGATGTTAAATTGTTTATTTGAGAACTAAACATTTGACACTCTGTGAGAACTCTGTGTGTGTGTGTGTGTGTGTGTGTGTGTGTGTGTGTGTGTGTGTTACTGGAGATTACACCCACAGAACTATATCCTCAGCCCATTTAAATTTTCTTTGAACAGAGGGTTTCACTATGTCGCTAAATTGGCCGGGCTTGGCTCAAAATGTAGTCCTCCGGTTCGTCATCCCCGAGTGCTTGGATTACTTTAGGTTTTTACTATAAATATTTATCAATCTAAGCCTTCCTCCTAGCACTACTTTTAGCATAGCCCTTAAATGTTAACCTCTTATTTTCATTTTTGTTTTTCTTGAGGTAGAATACTACAGTTTTCTTTATTTGAGTTTGCTAACCTTTAACAGTGAGTATTCTACCTTCATCTGCTTTTGTGCTGCCATTTTATATCCCATAATTTCAAGTTGAATTGCTTCCTGAAACATTGTCCTAAGTCAGGTCTGGTGGTGAAGATCTCCTGCAGCTTTAGTTTTTCTGGAAAAGCTTGTCCTGGAAGATCTTTATCTCTCATTCAGTTTTGAATAAGTTTTGTTGGATATAGTATTCTTGCCTTGCAATTTCTTTCTTTTAACTATTTTAATGCATCTTACCACTTCTCATCTGCAAGGGTTTTGCTAAGAAATTTCACTGATATTCTGTTGGAGATTCCCATTTATGTAATAAATTCACTGTTTCTTGCTTATTTTAAAATCCTGCCATTCTTTTATGATGAATCTCAGTATACACTTTTAATTGATCCTGTTTGCAAGTTTGCATTTCATGAATCTGGGTGTCCATATACCTCTTCAAATTTGAGAAGTTTTGGACCAATTTTAAAATGTTTTCTACGTATTTATTATTCTGGGATTTCTATAATGTATATTTTTGTTTGTTTGTTTGTTTGTTTTTTTGGTGCTGGGAATCGAACTCAGGGCCTTGTGCTTGCAAGGCAAGCATTCTAACCACAGTGCTAAATCCCCAGCCCTGTAATGTATATGTTGGTTGGTTTCCTTGTGTCCCATAATTCTCTTAGACTTTTTAGACTCTTGCTCATTATTTTTCTCTTCTTATTCCTTCAATAGGATAGTTCCAATTTAGCTGTCTGATTATTTACTGGCGTTTTCTTCTCCTTGACAACTCTGCTGAGTTTTTCACATCAATTATTATATTCTTTAACTTTAGGTTTTTTTTTTTTAAAGTTTTTGGTCTGTTCATTTGTATTTTCAATTTTTTTTCCATATCGCCATCTTCCTTATGTTATTTAGTTATCCGTGTTATCTTGCGACTCACAAGTCTTCTTTAAAATGATTCATTTGCTCTATTTTTCAAGAAGTTTATACACATATTTAGGGAAGCTAACAGAGATTTATTTTGCTCTGTTGGTTGAGTCTTCTTTGTCTGATTTTTGGCATCTTTTCTAGCTTTGTATCGGTGTTTGTGTGTTTGAAGTAACAGTCTCCCGCCTGGTTTTAACAGCATGTCTTCCACCAGGACAGACCACCACCAGCGGGCCCAGTTACAGGTTCCAAAAGCCTCTCAGATCTCTCCTGTGGATTCATCTTCAGAATTGTGCGTGTCAAATTCTGATTTAAAGGGAATTCACTGAATTCTTCCTTTTTTAGAAGCTCATAAAATCTTACCACTTCTGTTAGGTGAATTCTACACTGAGCTAAGATGTCAGAGGCATGGTCTTCTCTGTCCTCTTCTATGCGGAGAATCTTCAAATTCTGTGTGTTATACTGATGTTGTTGAACCCTGCTGCATGCAGTAGTTTGCTTGTCCCTTTTTACTTGTTTGCAGCTGACCTTCTGAAGGTCAGCTTTCAGTGAGATGAAACAGACACCAGCCCCCTTGAACACTGCGGTGAAATACCAAATACTCTTGAGGCACACTCTCGTCCATTTCCTTCCTCCGGAAGAATAAATTTCAAGTTCTGTGTCGATTCCCAATCTTCCCAAGCTTTTCTGGCCACAGTAAGCCATGCATTCATTTTGCTCGCTTCTTAACTGCTTCTGTACATTGGACCTGTGTTAATTTTTTTCAATGTGTGTAGTAAGGCGAAAAACAACACAACATTTATAGTGTTATTCTTCCTTTTCCATTTACATTATATGCATGTTCGGTTTAAGGCAATGACAGTTAATCCTAAAGCATGCTCAGAGTCTACAGTACTGGATGCAGGTTCCACTCTCTCTTTTTCTCTGAAAGATAAGTTAGAATGCAAGATAATCTTTTCTCCTGGTACTGAGTTATGCCGGCTTGAGGAAGGGTTGGCCTGGGTAAGTTGAAGTTATTCTTTTCCTTTTCAATTCATCTCTTCTCACTTTTGTGATCATTTAATATCAAATGCTGTCATTTCTCATTCTTCCTTCCTCCTAATGTCATTATGCTGAAAATGGTCTTTTTAGGCTGTACAGTGATGTGGTTCTCTGCCCGCAGTTGGGATACTGCTTCTTCTTCTTCTTCTTTTTTTTTTTTTTTTACTTCTTCTTGACTTCAGAATTTTTCACTTGTGTGAAGATGGCTTTCTCCCTCATGAGCCAGCTCTGTATGTTCCTGAGCAAGTTGGTCCTCCAGAGTCTGCATTTGCTTTATGTGCAGCTAGGCCCCTCTAACACACATCCTGTTCACTTAATGTAGTGAGAATAAATTTTGATTTTCACAAATGAAACTTAACTAATTAAAATATTCAGATGGAATATCTAAAACAGGGCATTTCTTCCATGAATGATAGTATATTTTGTGTGGCACCCAAATGACACTTATTGAAACAGTTATGCTTCTGATTTGATATTTTTCCTTCAAGATCATTATCTCCTCAAATGCAATATGCTATGTAGCATGGCGTCTTAGTTACTTTTCTTCATTGCTGAGACAAAATACCCAACACCCAAAGTTAAGGGAGGAAGGGTTTATTTGGCTCACAGTTTGTAGAGGTTTCAGTCCACAATTGGCTGAATCCAAGGCAGGGTGGCAGGGCAGACAGACAGAAGGCAGCAAGGGAAACAAGGGACCTTAGCAGCCTCTTTCTGCTCCTTATGTCTTATCCAGACTTCTGAGATTAGGGCGGTATCTAACCAATCAATGGATTGATTTAGTGATCACACTCCCTTAATCCCAGCATCACACACTCTAGATTCAGCCACCTCTGAAAAAGCCCCACCTATGACCACATGAGGCTTTGGGGGGACATCTAGGCACAAACCATAACAAATGGCATATGCTAGAATATCTAATTCTTAACTTTTGAATGATATTTTCAGAGAAAATAAGCTTATATGACAGAGCTATTATTAAACATCCTAGATAATGAAAGTGGTAATAATGAATTTATTTTTGCATATATTATCATGAATTGTTTGCTATCTAAGAACCAACTATTAAGTACAACATTTATAGTGTTATTCTTCCTTTTTCCACTTACATTATATGCATGTTCAGTTTAAGGCAGTGAAAATTAATCCTAAAGCAGAAGAGGAAACAATGTGTCTTTTCAAATGGAAATTAAATTTTTATTTGGGTTATTGCACATTCAAGCTCATACACATGGGGAATTAAATACAGTCATTTAAAGACATTTTTAGCAATATGTCGATGTTTACTAAAAAATAGACAAAGCAGTGGGATTTTGTTCAGAAACACTGGTGCAGAGATTAAATGGATTAAATCTTTAACAGTTATAAAAATCACTCTACTGTATTCTGATGTTTTAATTTTGAGCACCTCTAATTAGCTAGAATTGCACATACAGTAGAGAGTGGTTAATTGTGAAATCATGTTGGAAAGTAGTTTATCTGCTTTGAATAGTTGCTTAGTCAGAATTAAAATATAAAAATCATCCAGAAATATTCAGATGTGCTCCTCCTACATTAATTACTCTTCATTTTACTCTCTCTGACAACCCCAAATCAGCAGAAACAAGCTACATGCACATGCGTACACTATTTCCTTGCAGCCAGCATTTAAATATCTCCATTTATGTTAATGCTTCAAAATTATTAACTATGTATTGCTATTTATCTAGAAGGTGAAGTTATATTTCAAAGTTTTATAATTAGTATCCTACTTTGTTTTATTTTGTATGTTAAAATTTGTTCAAGGTAAAAGCTAAAAATGACACATTTTAAAGGTGACTTCTGCAACCTACAAATTATTCTAAATGACTGTGATAAGATACCCTCAATTAAAAACAACCCTAAAAATTTTATTTTTTTAGTTCCTGTGTAGTTCAGGCTGGCCTCAAATTCTTGGTGATCCTCCTGCATCAGCCTCCCAGGCACTGGGATTACAGGCATGTGCCACTACGCCTGGTGTTCCTTCTGTTCTTTTTTGGGGGTTGGGGTGCTGGGGATTAAACTCAGACCCTTGCTAGGTGAGCGCTCTGGCTCTGAGCTAAGTCCCCAACCCTAACCCTAAAAATTTGAAAGTCACTAATTCCCAAGTGTATATGAAGAGTGTTTTGAGCGGTGTAATATCAATGGGCACTAAAATAAATCATAAGGTCCATTCAACTTGAACCCAGTTAAATGTTCCTTTATTAGAAAGATAAATTAAGGTTGGATAAACTTCATGGATGCCACAGAGGGAGGACATGTGGCATTATTTGCTTCCCTCTGTACCTTCATACTAACAGGCAATTATTGAAGGATGAACCTTCAAAGGGATTAGTCACTGTCTCTATTTCTGTCTTGTCTTCTTCCCTACAAGAATGATTGCAAGACTCAGAACCTGTTAAATTCCCAAGGCCCCATGAGAGTAAACTGAGGGAAAGTTTGGACCCTTTCTAGCATAGTCCAGAGTAAGGTTTTCTAAATCATCAGGAATTAAGGAGGTTAAGGTCTCCAGTGCAAAAGCTTTGGCAAGAATGACTTTTCTGGACCTGTAGACAGAGCGTTACCTGGAGACTGTCTTACTATTTGGTAAGGAAGACTGCCTGCCACAGGCTTAGTCATAAATATTCATTATTTGCTTAAAGTGCAGGGCAAAGATTCCCAAATTTGTCTCTGAATTCTTAAATTTTTTACACTGACTACAAGAAAGATAAATGCTATCAGTGTAATGATCTCTAAAAGGTAATTATATTATGTCCTGAAATATTTTTAAATGTGTATCCATATTTCACATGTGTTTTGGTAAATATTTAATTGTGTTCATAAAAGAAACATGGGATATGGATTGGATTCGACTGGTAAATCATCCAAAGGCTTTTACTTTGGTAACTCTTCACTAAATCTGCTTTGCTGCACGGAGGTTCTGCCACTTAATAAGCACTGAAAAAAAATATGTTTAAGAGATAGATGCTCGCACATTGTCTCATGGCAGTGGGACCACTGCACGTAAGCATAGCATTTTTGTGAAGAAAGCCATCAAAGTTCTGCTATTCTATGCAGATCAGTAGCATGCAAACTTAAAGCATTTTTCTGGCAAAAAGAAAAAAACAAAAACAAAAACAAACAGAAAGCATTGTATGACTTTTAGTTTTAGTAAAACAAATAAATATTTAGAAAACCAAGGAAATATTATGATTCTTGAATATGTAACTATTTAACTGGGAACTGTAACTATAATCATGTATTTACCAGTGTTCATGAGTATTAATAGTGGGCAATATCGCTGGGGATTTAGCTCAGTGATTAGAGTACTTGCCTTGCAAGCACAAGGGCCTGAGTTCGATCCTCACCACCACAAAAAAAAAAAAAAATAGTGGGCAATATCTCCAAGTATTTCCTTGAGGGGTTATTTATACATTTTTGTAATGATGTTGTAAATATAATTTTTTATTCTGTTTTGTCCAGTTATATTTCAACAGAATTTTAATTATTTTTAAGAATGATATGGTATCTGAATTACAACAATCAATGTAATACTTGCATAATCTTCAGGATTTATGGATTGCTCAAATCATTAAAAATTACAATCAGAAGAAGAGGCACATAATATAAAAATTCTGCAATATAGTTAGAATAATTTTCTTTTAGTAACTCATGCTGGCAGTACTATGCTCATTTTTTCTAAGCTTGTGAGGTTGAATAAAAACGAGGTGGAATGGAATAAAGATCTCACTTGTGAGGGAAAGATATTACATAATTCTAAAAAGGGTAACTTATTGAATACTTGCATTTTTTATGTTTTTATTTTTATTTTCGTTTATTTTTTTACCAAGAACATGTATTGGTACCTTGTATACATAATGATCACTGAATACTTGCATTGTGTATAGATTGGAATCAATAATATTAAATTACTTTTACTTTAATCTTACTTAAGAGGAATGCTCACAGGGCAAACTGGGTTTAAGGGGATTTGTGACTAGTTTGTATGTGCATGTGTCTGTGTGTGTGCACGTATGCCTGTACACACTTGTAAAATAGGAGTGCAACTAGAGTGATGAGAGAGAAGGAAATTGTAAATTTTAAACCATTATTAAATATCAGAAGTACTTTATGTATGTTAATAAATTTATACAAATCTTCAAATTATAATGATTTAAAATAGGAATTGCTGACCGTACTAAAGTGTTGGCACAATAGGCATTCAGTAGAAGTTGTACTTGGATTCCTGAATTTCTCTTTTTCTCCCAGGCTAATGGTGTTTTGTACTCTCACAATACCGCGTGGAGTAGCGCTTCCCCAGCCCGCGTCACCGTGAGACCATGAGCGTAAACAAGCAGATGTGCTGCAACTCAGGAGGCTGCTAAGCTATGATATTTGATAGGTTGGGTGAATTAAGTGCATTTTATGATTTAAAATATTTTCAACTTGCAAAACAGGCTTATAGTAAAATCACCCAGCTGTGAGTCAAAGAGCATTTACATTCCTCAAATGTCCTCTTCGGTTGTTTTTTTTTTTTTTTTTTTTTTTTTGGTGCTGGGGATCGAACTCAGGTCCTTGTGCTTCCGAGCCAAACACTCTAACCACTGAGCTAAACCCCCAGCCTCAACTGTCCTCTTTAGTCCATGGTAGGGGGTAGACACTCTGGAAATTCTATGTGGGGATCCTTCGTGACTCCTCTAAAATCTTAACGCAAGGAACCAAAGCACTGTAAGAGTCTGATCCTGGAGGGGTGTTAGAAAAATGAACCAATTTCACATGAAGGAATATTTGAGCAGCTGTGTAGCAAAATTTTTTGGAAAAATGGTTAAGGAGAACCGCATCCATACACTATGCTACAGCTTCTTAAAATAGATTGTGTGTGCTTCTTTCTCAAGATCTTCCTTTTGCGGCAGTTGCCCCGAAGTCTTTCCCTTTACTTAGTATCTCCCCAAACTTCTTCCACCCATTTAGAACGCTCTTCCATTTCCCCACATCAGCTGTCTTTTAGACCTATTTGTTGTTGTGACTGTTCTTGATGTTGTGTTGTTTTCACCATTAGTACTGTCCTCCCTTTCCAGACTAAGTTTGGCAATTTCTATTCAGGGCCCCCCGGTACTTCATCTCACTTAGATTTTAGATTCACTGTAGATGTCCTGGGACTAATTTGGCTGAGCTAGAATTCTTCCTGTAGAAAATGAGAAGGAAAGTACAGGAATGTTGTAAATTTCTCTTTTGCCGCAATACAACCACAGGAACTGGTGACAACTATAACATAATGTATTAGTTGGGAAAGGAACTTATGTTCCCTTTTGTTGATAAACGCATAAGTATGTCTACCTATTTTAATATATTGAGAACCAAGTGGTATATTAAGAACAAAAGTGAAGATTTTTGTAAATAGTGAAAAATGGCTACTTTTGTCTGTGATGCTTAACTTGACAGTTCTAAGAAAAATAGCCAAATGTTCAAAAATGAATGGGATTTAAAAATGCTAGTACAAAAATAACTTCATGTTCACTACTGTTGTCCCAGTCATCTTCTGCTTAAGTAACCTATTTCATGCTTATATCTGCAACAAAGCATTTAAAAACTGGCTGGTAATGAATACTTACAATAAGAAAAACTCAATGTGGCCATATGAAATGGTTAAATATGTATTTTCTAGGTCAAATAATGCTATTGAAATACATTGAAAATGCACATTATCATTTTGGTTTGCAGACCTATAACTAATATGTTACAAGTAAGTCTACGCATAGAATTAATGTGGAATTTTCCTTTATCTTACTTAGATTGAGCATTAATTTATCACTGAAATGATGTTCTACAAATAATTCTCCCCCACACACACACAAGTTTCATCAGAATGTAAAACTCTGGCACTGATAGAGATCATAGAATCGTTGTAAAATTGCTTCCCATTAATAGTATATACCCTCCAGGAAAGTTTAAAAGCTTCATTTACAGTGTGCGACCATTCAAAACTGTGTTGCTTTGCTTAGGCTATTAAAGTAATTATCCAATTTAAGAACATATTATTGTGTAGACACCATCTGGTATAATACAGAATCTAGAGGGCAGGATTAGTTTTATTATGGAGTTTTAGAAAAAATACACAAAATAAAATAGATAATCCTTTAAAGAGCTCTGTGTAGTATTAAAAAGTACCACAAACTTAGGAGATAAATTAAATTTAGAGAAAATTTCTTCTTTTTTTAATAGACACTCATTATAAAAATCTATATTTAAAGCAATGATACATATAAATAGAAAATGTTTTGCATAGTAAGAATTTTAAGCTACTGAATTAGTGATGCATGTCATATGTTTAGTAACAAACCACCTATTTAACTGTGATTAAAATATGAAGGTTTTCTCCAAACGGAAGAAATAGTCACTTATGACTCTACATGAGCTACGATGATTTAAAAATGTGCAAGTTAAACTATCATCCTGACTTCTATCCCCAGCACCTCCTCAAACCCCCTAAATAATAAAATAAAACTATCAAAAAGAAATTAAAGCAGATATATTTGGAATAAAAGATCATTTTTGCATTGATCATGGCATATCTACATATATTGAGATATATTCCATAAATAAAGGTCTCATTATTTTATAGCCATACACCTCAATAATATGTATTAGTATTTCAACTGGTAATTGTAAAAGTGCAGATTCTTAAAAATGTTTCTCTAAGAAATTTGTTGACTTTGAATACATCTTTCTTATTGCTTGCAGTCTACACATCACTCTGTTAAGTGCACATTTTAATCACTATGAAAACAGCAACTGTTTTCCATACGGTTAAGTGGCAATGTTGTATAATTCATAAGAAAACTATAATGCTTAGCATTTGTACTTGTAGTGTTTGCAAGAACACGTTGGCCACTAGGTTGGCCTGCAATGAGCTAGAGTATTTAGGGGTTCTACATTCAAGAAATTATGTATTTTGCTTTCATTCAAATATTTGTAAATTATAGATGAGGTAGATAGGCAGGTAGATAGGTAGATAGATAGATGGATAGACAGGCAGAGAGCAAACTATCTAAATATGATAGATATTTAAATCTCTTAATTCTCAAAAGTTGAACTGACATACTGACTTAAAAATGCACAAAATCCAAGACTGAGCTATTACAAATTGTGCTGCTATGAACATGGTTCTGCATATATCGCTGGTATGGTGATTTTAATTCTTCTGGGAAGATATCAAGCAGAGGA
The DNA here is from genome assembly GCA_004026905.1 of Hystrix cristata. Lineage (NCBI taxonomy): Eukaryota > Metazoa > Chordata > Mammalia > Rodentia > Hystricidae > Hystrix > Hystrix cristata. The sequence continues at coordinate 71,331 of PVJO010003763.1, read as the reverse complement.
AGATACATCATGTACAGGTACAAAATAACCATGTTGATTATGATCATTATGTATACAATGTACCAATACATGTTCTTGGTAAAAAATAAAAATTAAACTTATGAATCTAAAAAAATAAAATAATATATGTAGGCAATATGTAATTTAAAAAAATGCACAAAATCATCAAATAATACTAAGAATAGTTGAGGGTCCTTACCTAATGTGGAACCTGTACAATTCAACATACTTTGAGCAAATATTATATTTCTCATGTTATTTTTTAAAGTTTTACTTCTCCTCCTTGAAATCTTTTTTAGCAATTTTATATGAACTAAATGTTTGCTAAGCTATGTACTAAGGAAAGCCCATTATATTCTTGCCTGAAGGATCTTTTAGTAAAAGAAACACATTAATAAAATTATGTGCATACATTCTTAAAAGATGGAACATGAAATTGCTTGAAAATTATATTTATTACCTTGGCTAAGTAAATGAATTATTTAAAATGCATTTTATACTGTATATGCATTTAATGCTGTGTACATTTATTGGAGTCTTAAGTGGAGAGGAATTTATAGTTGCTGCAGATTTTAAAAGATGATTGTTAAATCGTGACATTTTCCTCAAAAAGCAGAAAAAGGGCATCATAGATGTGTTGTGATTCCATAATAATAAAGTTAAGTATATAATCAGAGTCTCCTGACACCGTAATACATGGAAGCATGAGAAAGCTTGGGAGAAAGAGTATAATAAAAATTACCCAGAAAACAGCTGAAGTCAGAGCAGACACTCCTACTAGTAGCAGCAGATTGAGTGGATAATGGTCACGTGGTCATTCAGCAAAATCTTACTAAATGCGTAATTTGTGTTGATTTCTCAGTCTACACATGCGACTGGAAGTAATTCCACCTTTAAGGGAGTTCGCCATCTAACTACAGAAGAGAGTAAGAAATGAATTATAATGTGATTTCAGGAATATTGAAGGTATATACCTACCATAGGGTCAGTATACATGAAGAAAAGTAGAGGATGGAAAGAAGCTCATCATACAAATAGGAAAATAATTTTACCAAGAGGGCTGAAGACATTAGAAAAAGCTTAGAGAAATGAAATAATGTCATGAATTGAGGACACCAGGCTAAAGTCTAAATTGTAAGTGTAATGTAAAATATTCTCTTTCATCTTTATGCAGGATTTTTTTAAATAAAATTATTGAATATGGAGAATCATTCCCAGGGACACTTAGAATTATTTTTAAGAAATCCTTTACCACAAAATGCAGAAATACACACAGTGATTAACTACTGGGACATTGGAATAAAATGGTTCTACATTTCAAATCTAGCTTTGCTGTTAAAAATCGAGAGACTTTTGGAAATTTTTCAGATTTTCTGCGTTAATTTTTGTCTGTTATAAAAGTGAAATCACAGTACTTACATAGAGCCTACTGCTGGAAATATGTAAGAGTTGGTAATTGTTACAGAATAACTTACCTAATTGTAGAGAACATACTGAAGTCATATTTCTGTGTGTTCCCTTATTAGAGAAGTGTTACAATCTCTAATAAAACTTAAATAAATTGTGCTAATTATATAGAAAAACATTATGTAGGGTGAATAGATTACTAATATGACTGTAATATGAATCTGGATAAATTTTTCCTCTTTTCAGTATAATCTTCCACTGCAAAACCTTTACGAAAATCACAGTCATGTGACATTCTACTCCTGAAATATTTATAAATTCAGGGAAAGTGGCACAAATACTACAGAGGGGTCCTGTGTTCATTTCATTCAGTTGTCCACATTGATTGTACCTTCCTTGAATCCAGTGAAACATGAAAATCAGAAAACAACAAAGATATAGAGAGGGAGAGCTTGAAAGAGGTAAAAAAAAAAATGAGTTAAGATGTGTTATGTACATTAATGACTCTCCACAATGAATGGGATCATTACATATTGGAAACATGTACCAATTAAAAGAGAAGGTTTAACTATGTATTAGTCGATATATGATCCAAAAAGAAAAAATAGTGTGTCGAATTCCATGTACTAAAAGTAAAACCACAGTTAGATTTGTGTAGCAGATACTGCAATCATTATGAAGTATGATTCCATCACCTGAAAGGTTTCCCTAATATTACTCTTTATTCCCACACAGTCCATCTCTAATCTCTAGTGTCTGCAAATATAATTTCAATGTTAAACTTTGGTTTTTTGGTTTTTTTTTTTTTTTTTTGGTGGTGCCAGGGATCGAACTCAGGCCCTTGTGCTTACAAGGCAAGCACTCTAATCACTGAGCTAAATCCCCAGCCCCTAAACTTTGTTTTTTAAGGATGTTTTATAAGTAGAACCATAGAATAAATGACCCATTGAAATTAAATTTTTTACTCAGCATAGTGTTCCTAAGATCTATCCAAGTTGTTTGTGGTTATCAGTAAATAATAGCTTTGTGTTGCTGAGCAATATTCCATGGTATTGACATAGTACCATCATACACTAATCCGTACATCTACTACAGGACATTTTGGGTGTTTATGTTTGGGAGCTATTGTGGAGGAAACTGCTCTGAACAATAATATGAATAACTTTGTGTGGATGTTAGATTTTCAGTTAGTTGCACAAATACCCAGAAGTACAACTGCTGGGTTGTATCATATGTGTATTTCTAAAGTTTTATAGACCTACCCAACTATTTGCTAGAGTGTTAGTACTGTTTTATATTCTAAGTAGCAATATGTGACTTCCTTCACATCCTTGCCAGCATTTGCTATTGTCAGTGTTTATTTTTAATTTTAGCTTTTCATATAAGTATCTAGTGATACAACATTATAGTCTTAGCATATTTTATATGAAATAAAAATTCATTTTCACAAAAGTAGACTTATAAATAAGAAAAATTTTATCATTTCAAAATTGAGTATTAAATGTATTTAGAAAAATCAAAAATAGAAAAAAAATATTAAAAATTCTTATCTTGCCATGTACAACCAGATAACAGTTTTCAATTTTAAGAATTTGAACACGTTTAAACTCTCTATTTATTTTTAGATGTTTCTATGTGAGACATATTAAAAGAACACTTGTTTTAATATAAAATGTGTTAACATAACATAATAGTAATAAAATTTGAAAGTCCAGTGCCTTAGCATTGTGAAGAATTTTGTGGGACTGAGAAATAGTTTTCTTGCTAATTTAACTGAAGTAAATCTTATCTATAATTGAAATAACACCAAAAACACATTTATTTTGCATTTTCTTAAAAAGAACTTGGTTTTTTTTTTTCCCAGAACATATGTTAGCATTTCATTTAGGGTCTTATTAAAAATGGCCTGGCATTTTCATGTGTCTGAATAGAATTTCACTACCTCACACATTCTGAGTATCACAAAATACCACATTAGCCATTCTAGCAGAGTTTGGCATGACACAGAAGATATATTTTTCCATGAGAATGTATTATTCATTAAGTAAATAGTAGAAGCAATATGAAAGAATTGTCTGGGTGGTAAAATTTAATCAAAGCAATTAAAGTCAAAGGTGTTAATATATTGCTAGGCATATCAAAGTCATTAAGTATTGCTGGACTCTTCCTTCAGGGATGGAATAGATTCTTACTGCCGATACTCATCTGCACCTTTACTATGCCTCATCATTTTCGTACTAACACATGATGCTTAATTTATTTCATGTAGTTCTTCTTTAGTTTTTTCTTTGTGTATATGTAGTAAATCACTTCTACTAATCATATATTTTAGTACTACGTTACAGATGTACTATGGACATATACCAAAGGAAACATTTTAAAGGAAAAAGTGAAATTATTTTCTATTCCATGGGCAAAGTTTTGCATGCATATGATTAAATAATGGATATTTGAATGCCAAGGTACTTTTATACAATTATGCAAGGGACATTTTCTTATAGTTATAAAATTATAGGAGTTTTTGCTTCGTGAGCATGTACAGCATGCTGGACACCATTTTATATAATTTATATTCAGAATTTCACTTGGGAATATTACTAGCTTTTTACAAGTGACACACAGAGAATAACTTGCCCAAGAACATTTGCATGGTAAATGGAAAGCATGATCTGTAAATTGAGAGTATCTCAAAACAACAATGAGCAGTCATCAGCTGTGGACCACCAAATGCAGTGACAGGAAGTAACCAATATATAGCAGTCAGAGTGCACAAACTTAAAAATATGCAGTTGAGTAAGATCCAAAAATAACACACCTAATACTAATGTAATATACAATATCAAGAAAGTATTTACATGTTTCACTCTTTATGGAAAAGAAAGACATGAAATCACCAGAATTATTAGTAAGTAACTCAGAAACTGCATACTTACATGAGCATAGTTTCTTGTGATAGAAATATTAATAATATATTATGGGAAGATGCATAAAAATAAGAGCTGATTCCCTGACTTGGAGCTATGCCATCTTTTGATACTTTTGATGATATGGAATGGGAAAACTCATAGGATTAAATGATAAAGTCAGTCAGTGTGATGTGTTGGTGTTATGGTATATCAAACTAGTTTATTGCAAGAGCCAGGAAACATTCTGCTGTTTACACGTTTGAGTCTGTGGGCCCAAGAGTGGAGAATAAAGTGGATGCTCGGACTCTGCTGCTGGAGATGCCCTCCAGTCTGACACTGTCTTTCTGAAGGCTGTTAGTGTGCTCACTCTTCAGTGCAGAGTCTGACTCACGTGGTGACTGGGGGGATTCTCTTCTTTCCTTTGTCACACTAGGAGAAATTTATTTCTATTCTGAAATAGCAATATGAAAAGTATTGCTGCATAATTTCCAAAAGAGATCATGATTTAGTTTAAGAAATAAAACAGTAAGTGTGTTAATTTCTTTTGCTTTCTTTCAAAAGTAAAATGTTATACAGACCACATTTTCTTTACACATTGTAGAATATCACTGAGCCTCAAGAAAGAAAGAAATTTTGCCAATTTCTGACAACAACCTGGAAGAACATGGAGAGTATTATGTCAAGTGAAGTAAAGCAGACAGAAGAATACATACTACATGATCTCACAGGTGACGTCTGAGAAAGTTTAACTCATAGAAGCAGAGACACATGGAGCTTATCAGTATTGAGAGAAAGAGGAGAAACTGGGGAGATACTGGCCGAAGGATCCAAAATTTATTTAGACAGGAAAGATAAGTTCAAGAGATCTTTTATGCATCATGATGACTACAGTAAATAACAATATATTCTACATAGAAAATTTCTAAGAACTTATACTTTAAATATCTCACTCCAAAAATTATATGTGAGGCAAAGTATATTATAAATAGCTTGACTTAATAATTCCACATTGTACACATACATTAAAATGCCATATTTTTCATTATGTGCGTATACATTTTACCTATCACAGAAATTAATTTAACAAATAAAATGCTACTTCATGGAATTGAGATCCCCAGTCAGTGACGGAATACCTTATGATCTCCCATAAACATCTGAGGATTTGCCAATAATGAAACTATATTTAAGAATAGTCCATTCAAAATGGAATTCATGATTCTGAATCACTAACTGCATTCAGTTCAGTTACCTTCTTGTTTTCCAAACTGAATATTTGAATGTGCTCAGCATTGTCTCTCGTAAGTGAAGTTATTTATCCCAAGTAGTCTAAAATTCATGTTGCTGTAAAAATAATTGAATGCAAAAACTGAGAAAATGATTATTCATCTGATGGAAATGAGATGATTAATTAAATATTAAACATATATGGTAGATATATATTTTTGCTGACACGTTTTCCACAAGTCTTTGTATTTATATAGCACTTATTGCTGTAGTGTCTAGATATCTTGACGATGTGTCATGCTGACATAAAACACTATATTTTCTGGCCAAGCCTAGAGAAAACCATATGGAACACTGATATTTTAAAAGCAAACACAAAAATAAATTAACCTATGTGATAGGACATTATTAAATTATTATAATGAGACCTTCTCTTTCCATATTTATCCTAAATACTTATGTAGTTGAAATACATGATGGAAATTACTATCATTGTCCCTAACTCATAAAAATGATCAAAAAGTGGTGGCTACTGTTACTAATGTAATTACCCTTATGCTTACCATACCTGGGCCAACTCCTAAAGATTTCAGTTTGGTAAAATCAAGATTCAGTTTAATTTCATCAATAACGTCTTCAACTTAATAACTTTATAATTACAGAGGATTTTTAAAGATACTTACTAGAAAGGCAATTTTTAACATGGTTACTATTTTTTAAACAGATGTTACCTTTAAAGTAGTTTTAGGTCAGCAGCAATACTGAGCAGAAGGTACGGAAGTTTACCATATTAGTATGGACCCTCCTCTCCTGTCTTCATCTCTTTTGTATTATGTTCTGCTTTCACCAGAGAATTATATTTGTTGCAGTTGACAAACAGAGGTGTCATTACCACTTGACCGACATAGTTTGGGTTAAAATTTAAACATTCTATGTGTTTGAACAAATTTACAATGGTGCTTATCCACTGTGGTGGTTTGGTAATTGTCAGCTTGAGTTGGGAGTCCCCAGCTGGTTTGAGTCAGCGTGGTTCTGGGCATGGAAGATCCTATAAGAGCAGAAGAGGAGGGAAGGAGTTCATGCTGATCTTCCTTAGAAGAGCTTTGCTGTGGCTGCTTGTCCTGACATGAACTCAACTCTTCTCATCGTTGGAGGAGCTTTGGCTGTTTTCTTTCTTCGGGGCATCTTCCATCTTTGTCTTCATCTTGGACATCGTCTCCTGGCTTCCAGAGCAGACCCTTCAGTCTTCCATCGCAGATTCCTCAGCCACCTGTTACAGACTGGTACCAGACATTGTTTCGGGGTCTAAACCCTTGACCGGATCCTTCAGGTCTCCAGTGTGCAAACAAACGTTTTGTACTCTCCTACATCTTACTCTAGTAGGCATTGACTAATACATCTACCATTATACCATCATTACTGGAGGGTAAGTCAAGCCAGGTTTATACGTATTGCTATATGAAAAAGACAGCAGAAGACAACATAAATTACTTCTCTTCAGCACCATGGCAAGCCTGGTATGCCTTATCTATGGTTATTGTCCTGTGGCCAGACATGGTAAGATTCTGCTTGGCTCTGCGTAGAGTCACCATGGATGGACCAACCCGAGGCTCCAGTGTCACCCTCATGTTCTCCAGAGTCACTGAGGGAGGTCATACCCTGAATCCACAGTCCAACCAAACCAGCACAACACTGGGTTAGAAGCAAAATCTACTCTTCTAGGACTGTCTATTCCTGAGGTGGACTTATGGCCATAGAGTACCACGAGAAGCCCTCTCGTGGGAAATCTGACAGTCTGGTCTGCCCATCTTCCCTGGGCACTAGGGCTTGGATATGTGGGCTGTTCGGATCTGCCCTGTGTTCAATCTCACCACTCAGCACTGAGCTCTTGGTCCAGTCTTGTGTTTCCCACCTGGCCTGCCCTCGTTGAGTAGGGTCTCAAGCACATTATTCTGACTGAGGTTCGAGTAACATTGGTGAAAGCAGATCTGTGACAGCCCAGGCTGAAGCTATACTAGTTTGTACCTGAATCTCTCAGCACAAGGACCTGCACAGACCAGAGAGTACCCCGAGGCGCATGCTGCATCAGAGATAAGGGCCGAAGCACTGTGGCGCCTGTGCCTAGTGCTGAGACAGTTCTGGGTTCATCCGGGACAGCTTGCTGCCTGAGTTTGAGGGGCTGGTGGTGAAGACAGTCCCTTACAAGCAGGTGCTAAGTAAGGTTGCATCTTAGTCACAGTTGTGGGCAACTGCACAGTCTTGGGAAGAGGAAAGGTATTACGCGGGCCCACTCTGAGGTGGATCTGTCCCACAGGCCCGTGCCGTACCCACAGGCCCGGGTCTCTCTGATGCCAGAGCTGTTCTAGGGACTCCCGTCGTGGACCTCCGACCTGTGCAGGCAGCCTTCGGTTTCTGCCGGGTGCTTGCTCTTCCCGAGGAGGGTCTTGCACTGTGCTGTCAGTCAAGGCCCGGTGCCCGCTTTCCGCTCTTCTCCCCGGCACTTAGAGTCCTGCTCCCTGGTGTAGAGGTTCCGTGGCGTACTGGCTGCCAGTAGAGGTTGCAGGGCTTTCTCACTCCTGAGTTTCACCACGAGGGGCGCAGTACCAGCGGGCCCGTGTCGAGGGCATGGACTGACTTCTACTTTTTTTTCTCAACCAGGAGGTTCTTCTTTCCACACTGGGCCAGTCGAAGCCACGTGGAGAAGGAGGGTGACATGCTGAACAATTTCCTTCTCACCATCTCCAGCGCCTCTTTTCCTTTTAGACTAAAAGTAGGCATTACAGTCCCTCGGTTGATATCCTTAGCTCTTGTGGAACTTTCATCATTCACTACTAGTTCATCTTGTTGTGTTTGTGAAGTGTGCTGGTTAATCTTGATTTTCAACTTGAACGGATCAAGAGACTCCTGGAGGGGTGACTGTATTTTTGAGGGGGCCAAACCCGTCAATATGTTAATCCGGGATGAGCTCATAGCTGAATGTGCTCTTAGGGGGTGGGGCCTAATTGAAGGAAGTGGGTTATGGAGACACGACTGGGGAATTTAGCTGGCTCCTGGCCCCCTTCCTCTTGGGCTCTTTCCTGCTCAGTGCTGAGCCGCTTTCCACCTCAACACCCTTCCACCATCATGTTTCTGCTCAAGCCAGCTGACTGCGAACCTAAACTTAGGAAACTGTTTAAATTGCGGGCGTGAGGTATTTTTTTGTCATGGATGGCAAAGTGACTAACACAAAGAAATCACTAGATGATCTTCCTCACCTGCCATTTTGTTCCACCCTGCTTCATTTATTTAGTTCTTTGACGTCTTTAATAATAGTTCTGTAATCTTCTCACGTCAATCTTATATATACTTTTTAGATTCATTCTTAAGTATTGCATTTATCAGTGGTGCTATTTATTTATTTTGACTTTTATTAGTACATGTGTGCAGTACATAATGATTATATTCACTGTGGGGAATTGGTACATGTTTGTATCACATGGCATTGCATTTTGAATTTCAATCAACACTTGTTCATTGCCTGCATATAGGAAATTGCATGCCTATTCTATATTGTTGTTGATTCTTTTATGTTTTCTATGTAGATAATCGCATCATCTGTGAACAAAGACAGGTGTATTTCCTTCTTACCAATCAGAATAACTTCTATCTTCTTTACTTATTGTATTAGGTAGGCTTTTGAACCCAATGTGGAAAAATAGCAGTGAGAAGGGGCATCCTTACTTTTTTCCTAATACTATCAGGAACCTTTGAGTTGCTCAGTATTCACTATGATGCTACCTGTCGGTTAAATCTTTATGTCTTTTTTATTAAAGTAGAGTTCTTCTAGACAGCGTACAGCAACATACAGTAGGACTTTATTTTTAATTTACTCTGACAATCTTTGTCTTTTAATTGATATATTTAAATATTGGCATTTTTATTGAAACAGAGTCTGGCCGTGCTGCCTAAACTGGCCTTGAACTCCTGGCCTCAAGCGGTCATCATGCCTCAGCATCCCAAGTAGCTGGGACTGAAAGTGCCTGCCCCCTGACCTACTGATTTATTAAAGCGATTATTGATATATTAATAGCAACCACTCTATTATTTTCCAATTTATTTCTAAAAATCATTGTTTCCTTTTCTGTTTTCTCTAGTTTCAGGATCAGACAGTAAACACAGTGAAAAAACAGATCAATAAAAAGAATTGTTCTTACCATGCACATGTTACTAACCAATTTTCTCATGCTTAGTGTTACAAGTAAAAAATAATAATATTTGAATATTAGCACCAGGTGATTAGAATTTAGCTGTAAATTTGTGGAATAAAGTAGTGAATCACCAAAAGTTAGCCTTATATCAGTGCTGATCCATATTTTTTATTATCAGTTAGATGAGGCAAGTAATATAAGTATGTGACTCTTTTCCTAGTGGCAGATCCTAGAAGGCAGAAAACTTTGTGTAAAAGTCTGACAGAAAAATATTTTTAAGAGAGTCCAGTTATGTATGTCTCTGCGCCTAGAAGCCATAGAAAAATAAACCCCAAATTTAAAGTCTTTCTTTCTGAGCAGTGCTCATCCATTCATTTCTTAAAATAGATTTTTATGCTTTTTTTTAAACTTTTTAACTTTTTTGTGACCGATCTATAGTCCATTATTTTCCTAACTGTAAGTTTAACTTCACTATCTTTCATTCCTCTTTGGACCTGGTATCCAGGCACACAGAAATTAATAGTCTTATTCCTTATGACATTGTTGTTCATTGCATTGTGAGACAAATATCCTGAAATTTGAGGGACATGGTAAATCCTTAGTGAAATTTCTGCTGAATGATTTCATAGGATTTTTTGTGCTCTTTCAATTCTGATGCTCTTTCTGTCCTTTGATTGATTCCAGCATGTACATGTGCCCGTTGAGGTTTAGGCTACATCTCCAGGTCCTTATTGGTTGCTTACGGAATGAAAAACTCAGCCCAGAGCTGTTTAGTTCAGGTATAATCCTGCCTCTATAGATTTCTTAGTCTAGGGAAGGGAGGCAGTTTTTCAACTTCTTTTTCTTGGTAACATTTTTATATTTGCATTTTTGTGACATTTAGTTAGCTCTTTTATGCAAATATAGAGATAACGGTACTTGTTCCTGCATTTATGTGTGTTTTGAACTTGTATTGATTAAATAATCTTCTAGCTAGATGGTAGTAGATTTTCTCTCTTGCATTCTGATATTTAGACCTCTAGTTTTTTTTCCCATAAAGTGATATCTAGGAACTGCATTACTATAGTAAATAGCAGTGCTGTTACTGAAAATTCTTGCCTTTTCTTCAGTTTTAAAAAGAAAGCTTTACACATTTATTTTTTTAAACCTAAAGTATAGTTTACTTTTGTTATTACTTATATCTAATTTAGGAAATATTACCACTGCTACTAAAGATCTATTTTTAATGCATTAAATGCTGTTATATGTATGTTCTGTAAGGATTTTTTTTTCATTTATAATATAATTAATTACAATAATAGCTATTTGGTAGAACCTCATACTTGTGGTTTTAGCCATATTTTATGTGATTATCATTAATAATTTTTTAAGATGAACTAAATAAATATATTCTTTGATGACATTGTAATTCACTCGATTTTAATTGTGTCCACTGTCCTCATGTTTATTTAGAAATTTGTTGCTCTGCAACATTCATAAGAATGAGGGTATTATTTTTCATTACCATGACTTGGGCTTTGAGAGTGGTGATGTCCATTTGGCTAGCCCAGTGAACGAATTATTTGCCCTCACTGAATACTAAGTGGACCTGGGCCTAGAACTGTTTTCGAAAGAGTAATAAATTTTCTCAGAGAAAATATCAGCTGTAAGGTGAAATGTGGCATAATAAAGTGATACACATATTTGGAAAATATGTAATAAAGATAGTGGCAAAGAAAAATAAAAATGAGTTTTGAGAAATGTTTGGATGAGCATTGCTCAGAACAAAGACAACCACATATTTCTCTTCCCTGTTTTTCCAGATTCGGCAGCAATTTTAGCATCTTATAGGAAATTTCAGGAGTTGAAATTGCATGAATCATATTGGCATCAAAATGTATTTGATATATTTCTACAAATAAATAACTTTAGTAAAGTATAATGGAATGATTACTATACAAAGACATTGTAGCTAATCAGAACATGCTTCAGTTTATAACTCCCACCACCTTATCATTGTGTATTTTGTTCCCATTAGTTTCTTTTGTCTGAGGATTGGTTTCCAGTGACACCTCCTTTGGCCAATACCCCAAAGGATAATCAAAACAACAAAGGGAGTTCAGGAAAAGATTACTTCTAAAACTCCATTCTAGAACTGTAAGATGTTTATACATGAAAATTTGACAGACACAATATGTATAACTACATACTTGAAAATCTTGAAGCCATGCTATCAGTAAAAGAAGAAGCTAAGCTTATTATAAATTGTGTAAGCTTGTAGATATAACATGAAGATACGTTTACAGAGAAAGCACAAAGAAAATAAGTATTAATTAAAATTTAATACTTACATTATCAAATAATTTTTTAATTTGTTGTTTTGGTTTGGAGAATAATTGATAATAATTAGTAATAACTATGATGTTGAGATATCACACATAATACTAGAATTTCATTATAGCATAATGATAAGAATTGTGACATAAGAAATCATTATTGTGCCGACAAACCTTAAGCTTTTATTTTGTTAACATAACTATTTAAGAATAGAGTTATATTAACAGAAATTGGAAGTTTTATCTCAGTTGTATTGCACGTGATCCCTAATTGCATCTACTAAGTGTATAGTTAATTATATACTGAGAGGGAAAACTTTTACTAATTTACCAACTATAATTCATGCATTAAGCTACAGTGCAATTGTATCCTGACTGAAGGCGTACACCATAGTAATATTTTCTATTAATTCCTGGCATGTTTTTAGGGAATTAACAGATGACATAAGCCATTCCATGATTCTTGTTTGTAGTACTGTCAAATAAAGAAATACAGTATCTCCCCCACACCCACACCTATCACCACTGTCTGTACACTTTAATCTTTCCTACTTTTCAAAATCTGTGTTTTAAACTTTGGTATCTACTTATATGTCTCACCGCTTTCTTTTTGGCCAAACATACTCAATAATTAAAATCTGACACAAATAGTCTGTCTAAACATTCTACAGAATGCATTGCTACAATGAAGCATATTTTCTTTCAGATCATCAACTTTATCATTGAGTTGGTTGAAATAGAATGAAACATAATTCTTAGATATACCACTTGTTATTTTTCTGTATTTTAGCCAATGATCTACAATAATTTTATTATTGACTTGGGAAATAAGTGCTGACACTCATTCAACACTTGATTATCTTTAATATTTCAAGGGACTCATAATCTTAAATTGTTCTGCATTAGTACCTCAGTCAAGGCGCAGGAAGAATTTCATATTTGCTGTATATTCTTGCAACTTTTCATGTTACATTCTATAAATAATATTCATGTGCATTCTGTTAGACATATCGAATGTGATTAATACAAGTTTAATGTTTTTTCTCTGACTACTCAATTGACTCGTGAGATTTCCTTAAATAAGGCAGAAGGGGAGTTGTTATAAGAGTATTAAGAAACACTATGGTCTTCATTTTGATGATGCTTAGAGAATTTGCTTATTAAACTGTATCCCAAGATTGAACTCTGATTTTCCAATCACTCTGGAGAATGTGGTTCAGCACTCAGTGTATTTTAGAAGCCAAAGTGCTTCCTAGGTTAACTCAATGACTATTTTGTCTCAAAATTCTATTTCCTTATAATAACCAAAAGCTCAGGATATATTTTTGAAAGATGTCTTTCAAAAACAGAATAAGGCAAAATGATTATTAGTTTATTTGGACAAGAGGAAGTTATCCATTAAAATGTTTGTAGTTTAGGTTGAACATTTAAAAAATCAATCATGCTCTCCATAGCTTATTCCTAATTCCATGATTTTATCATGTGAAAAATTAAATAGCATCATTGTTTCTATAGAGAATTACAACTACAAATACTGAGTGTAATAATTCATTAATATTAAGCTAATTACTCATTTTCTCCAATGGTATCAGGGATTACTTAGAGACCTATAGAAAATTATTCAACTATTTGAGTTATTTCACCTGTCAAACAGACTTGATAATATACTTAATTCAGGAGTATACTGCAAGAATTAAATTATTAACGAATATACCTAATAAATGTCAGTTATAAGATTGGAAGCATTAATACAAAAGTAATTTTAACATTTGCAAATTTAAAGTACAATCTACGATACCACTCTTACTTCTGACTCCAGTTGCAAGTTGAGACTACCTAACATCCCCACTTCTGATACACAGTGCAACTTTAGTGATTCATTGAAGATGACCTGCTGTTTCAGTAGTTTAGGAGGACTCAGGGAACTCCCAGAAACTCTTATACTCATGGGTCCAGTTTATTTCACTTATAACATATTTATTCAGATAGGCCTAAAGAAGAGTTTTATGAGACCTTGGCCAAGACAGTAACACATTGATGAAGCTTCACCTTTCCAGGTAGTGATGGGTGGCAACATTCAGAATGCTGCCACCGCGATCAGCTTGTGTGAGCTGTGGTGTCATACCCTTGATTGGAGCCACATCAGAGAAACATAGTTGAGTATTGCAGCTAACCTCAGTATCAGTCCCTCAGGAGATAGAGTTCACGTGGTGTTACCAAAGCACCCACGGCAAATGCCATTATTAGAGTATTTCACATGGTATCTATGTAAGCAAAGATATTTTTATCAGGCAGCACATTTCAAAGCTTACAGATTACTTCTCAGGAGCTGAGGGCAAAAGACAGATCTCTCCCTGGGAAAAATAAAATTCTTTACTGAAAAATTTAATTCTACTATCAATAGTTCAATATGGAAATTCAAACTTTAGGCCAAAAGAGTGGTAATTGCTGCTGCCCATTCTTTTAACTAGGTAATAGTATATAATGTATTACCAATTTTTCATTGAGATACACTAGTCATTCTCAGAAAAAAATGTTAATTGTGAACTGATAGTTTTATTTTGTGATGAAACTAATTAGAATTTTGTTTGCCTTCCAGTTAATATGATAGTTTTCAAAATATGGAGAAGGAATAAAGCTGCCATTTTGCACTTATTTATAATAAACATCTTAGCATTTTGATTCACATTTTGACTCTAATATTTATTTTTATTTTATGCTAAATTTTAGGTATTCATTTCTATCAAGGCAATGTACAGGGTGGTTTTTAAAAAATAGCACTGTTGGCCTAAATGCGAAGTACTTGTTTATGTACCATTTCAAAAGAAAGAACCTTTCTTTTTAACCACTTTGTCTCCTATATGGGTGTAGCTGTATAGATGAGTATTTTTGCACAGTCATTTCAATCATTATGATAATAAGTTTAAGAGATAAAAGCTGTTCTATTTCTTACTCTGTATTGTTAAGCCCATGCAAGTGTCTCAATTACCATAATCCTGAAAAAAGTTTTATGGTTTAAAATTCTGAGGTAATATATTCCTTTTTCATTGTATTCAATTTCAATTTTTTTATTCAGAGAAAAATACCTGACAGCTGCCTTTGAATATGTTTTGTAGGTATTTGAAAAGAGGAAAGTATAGGGTAGGAATGAATAAAGGATAGAACAAAGTTGATTCTGACAACTTATTATGTGGTAAGAAAGAAAAAGATATTTTCGTGTACTACATATAGTTATATAAAAACAAAATTGATGTAGCTGCATTATTTTTTCAGTTATTATTTTTAAGTATCGGTTTGAATTCAGCTGCCTGTGCACATGTTTGCTGCCTCTTGGTCAATGAATATTTCTAAGTATTTATTGATTGCTTACTAGGTCCTAGAACTCTGAAAAATAATATGGGTAGATACAGTTTCCAACTCTTAAGACATAGGTGTTAGTAAGAATAGGTCTAAAACAATCTGGTATAAGTGAGCCACATTGTATATAAATAAAAACCATCCTGTTGTTCCAAGTTTTAGATTCATGGCATGTGTCTAAAATTGCCTCTATTTAAAGGCTTTTGTCTTTCAGTCACTTTCTTGTACCTAATATTTCACATTTTGTTTGAAGTTAGTAACTACGCTTGATGGAATATGTTTTCTTTGTTTCACTAGTAATCATCCAACCTTAACATGGCATAGTTAGAACATTCTGTTTGCTTCTCTTTCCCCTCTCCCAATCACTAGATTTGAAGTTGTTTTAATTTACTTAGTAGCCTAAGCAATACCATTATCTACATAATTGTTCAAACCTAAAGTCTCTGAAGTGTTCTTGCTTCTTCTCATTCAACATATCTATTAAACTATCAGGTTATATTGACTTTATATCCAGAATTTATTTAGGATGCATCTAAGTGCTTCTGTTTGACTTTGTTTTAGAAAGCACTCTTGATATGTATATCTGCATTGTTTTTAACCAATGCCTCATTGGACTATGGTAGTTTAAATGTTAATTTTGACTTTGGAAAACAAATCATGTCCTAGATTCTTTTTACTTTTGGGACATTACTAATAACAGTTATGATCATGCATATCCAGTATTAAATTTTATTGAAATGGAATAATGTATGAAATAGAGGTAACATAAAGGATGTGGAAATAAATCACAGAATCAAACTTTGAACTTCACAATGAGATAGTATTACCAAAATCTAATGCAGAATGCCATAGTTAATAGGCTCTATAAATATCAAATTGTAAAAGCATATGTTTCACAATTTTGAACTGTAATAGTAAAACATTAACTGGAAGAAATCAGAGCCTTCCAAATATTAAAATAGTTAATGATAGCATAGTGTGTGTCCTCGCTAGACCTCCTCCCTAGACACCAAAACTGGTGGCATTTTGATCTCAGTTTTCTCAGCCTCCAGGGTTGTGAGAAATGTCTATAAACTAAATGTAAGTATTTTGTTGTAGTAACTTAGAAAGGCTAACTCAGAATATTGTAAAAAACAATACGATTCTCTCAACAAAGTATTAAGAACCCAAGTAAGAGTTAGTTTACATGTCTATATAAACTTGAATTTACTCCAAAGCACAAAACACTATTCCCAACACAAACTTCCACAAATGCCCCTATAAAATGCACTTAATTGTTCTAGAATTAGCTCTCAATTATTATTTAAGTATATTTTCCTTCAGTGAACTCATGACCCAATAACCATCTGGTAGAAAAATATGGAAGTATTAATAGCTCAGGCAGTATTGTCAGAAAGACATGGGTCACAATAATGTTCCTACTATTTAAATGGTTTATGACTATAGACAAGTTAGTCTTGAATCTATTCAATGAAAAATACCTTTAGAAAAATCCTTTATAAGGATTGACTGAGTTTTTATATAGGGCTTTGCAGTCTTATCATTGTGCCCACTGCATAAAAATATGCTTAATGTATTACAGCTGTTCGCTGGGGATTTAGCTCAGTGATTAGAGTGCTTGCCTTGTAAGCACAAGGGCCTGAGTTCGATCCCTGGCACCACCAAAAAACAAACAAGCAAACAAACAAACAAACAAACGGAGTATTACAGCTGTTGTACATCAATGAAGTACAAAAAGAGGTACCATGTATGATGCCCAGTATTTACTGAAAAATCAGGTCTATTGATATATGCCACTACTGAATCTGACATTATCTCCTAGATTTAAAGGAAAAGTAAGACGGACTGAAATTATAAGACTGGAACAATTACATGAATACAGTCTCCATAAAAATATATGTTTTGCTCTAGAATTTGCCTTATATCCCAATATATTGAGTATTAAAGAGCACTTAGTAGATTCATAAAATCTTCAGAAATAACTATTTACCTATTTTTATATTCCTATTTAAGTCAGTGTTCCACTGAGTGTTTTTTAAGAATGCAATTATCACTATCCCTCAGGAATTGCAGGGAAGCTGTCCTTGTGCGCCATCAAGAACAAAAGCCTAAAATCCTGTGTATATGAAAAAATGCCCTTCAAACAAATGTACAAATCAAACATAAATTCATGCATATTTAATTATTCTTTTCTAGGCAGTAGCAAATATACCATTTTTAGAATATTTAATTTACTCACCACAGATGCAGTGTCGATGTCAGAAACAACAGTGATCACGTGGATTGTAATTTCTACTGAGCAGTGATCATGTCTTAACCGTATTTTGCCCATATGTCACAGCATAATAACTGGGACACAGTATATAATGAAACAATTTTATTGTATTATTAAATTATAACAAGGCATGTAACCAATTTATACCATATGACATATAGTTTTTGTGCTGGTGTTTTTTAATGTCATGACTAGAAGAAACTTTCACATTATTAAGTGAAAGTTCTGTTCTTGTTCTTTACTTAATGAGCTTTATTTTTCCGAGTTAAAGATCCTGAATCCAAAATGACATATTTTTGATGAATCAGCCTGAGGTTTTAAATTCATTTCAATCATACGAAGCTTCACTTACAAATCTTATCTGAGACTATCCAAATCTGTCTTCCTGAATCACACATGAGTATATTTCCTTTTAACCTTAAAATTATGTTCAATATCTTCCCTTTGTTAATTAGCAATTTTACGTGGCAGTTCAGCAATAACATCAGTGAAAGTTTAGTTAACTTTTAAGGAAAAGTTACACTGTTCTCCTTGCATGTGTGCAGAATTAAATGCAAAGGAAACAAAATAGAAATGCATTTTAAGGAATGTACGAAGCAGAAAACGAAGTTCTAAATGTGTAAATGTTCTCAAAATAGTATTAAAAATTTCTCTCGTTTTTGAAACATATATTTACACAAGCATATTTATAACATGTTTTACGTTTTTGTGTTTGCTAATTTTTATATGTGAAAAATTGAGGATGCTTACGCATTTAGTAAACGATGTAACAATATTTTATCTAAAATAAGCAGAAAATGAAAAGAGAACATATTTAATGGGTTCAATTTAATATAATAATTTAAGTACAAATTATTTCCATTTCAGATAAAGTGTGCCACTAGGAATTCTGCTATTGTTGCTAGTATCTATATTTCAAAAACACATAACTATGTTACATTAAGTATAATTCACAATTTTAATGATTTATAATTATCCTTTGGAATGGGTTAGCTAAGTTTTGGATGAGAGAAATGAATCCTCTAATTATGGCTTTAAGTCATTTCCAATTTTTCATCAGCTGCCTGTTTTTCCATTGAAGTTAAATAACATAACATTCTAGTAGAACTACTATTGATTTTTGCCACCGGATTTTCATTTGTGACTCTTCATTGATCACCTTAATACTAAATAACTCTTGGAAAAGTATGAAGATCCTAAAAAAAAAATAAAGATGATCATTCTCATTGTTATCAGAACATTTTACTGTGATTTCCTTAAAGAATATTCATATTTTTCTATTTATTCATTTCGCAAATTATTTTTTAAAATATTGTTTCTCAGAAAATTCGGGTTTGGTGATTACTGGAGTTAGGTAGAGGATTATACAATGTGCAGTTCTTTGTATTAAAATGTTGTGTTTTGTGGATGTTTTCATTGGCTTCAAAGGACATGTCATTTAAAATTCTAGAGCACTGGTAACTTAACTTTAATTCCTTCAAATGAGTCTAAACCAGTGTAAACACGTAATGCTGACAATGAAAATGCTCTGTTTTCCCAATTCAGCATAGTGTAGCTGGATGACGTGACACAATTTAACTACCACTGAGAGAGCACTGAAAATTATTCAAGTCTTAAAATGAAAAATACTGTGTGTCCAATACTGTGTCCTGCACTCTGCCAGTCGCTACATTATGTCTCATGTTGCTCAATCAAGTGTTCTTTATCTTGGATGGATTTGTGCTGAGGACATGATTAGCACATTCAAATCCTGGAAAAATGAATCTATCTACTAATTTTTAAATCATGTTATTGCTGTATGATTGACATACAAAACTTTATATTCTTAAATACACAACTTAGTGAGTTTAGAGGTAAGTATAGACCCATGAAATCATCACCACGATCTATTATAAAGCTATCTAAATAATCTCCAAAAGTTTCCTCCCATTTTTAAAATTTTATCTTGGTGGTACATTTAGATATACATCATGGGGAATTTGTACCTGTGCATGATATATCTTGGTGCTGCTTCTTTTCACCTTCCCCTCCCCTCCCTTCAAGCCCTCCACACTCCTTATTTACAAAAGCTTTGTTTCCATTTTTTCCCTTGTATTCTTTTTTTTCTTGTTCCTCTGTCTTGTCCCCTTGTCCCTCTTGTCCTCTCGCTTTTAAAAGCATTATTATTGTCATTATTATGTGATATTACAACGTGAAATCTTAGCAAAAAATCAAGTGTACGGCACACTACCGTTAACTATAGGCATTGCCCTGTAAAGTGTTCTAGGAATTACTCATCAAGGAGAACTGAAACTTTATGTCTCTTAACTAGCATCTCAGTTCCTACCTCTCTCCAGCCTCTCGGCACCAACATTTTACTCTCAGATTCTGTGAATTTTTGCCCATTTTAGATTCTCCATAGAAGTGAGATCGTACGGTATATTTGTTTCTGGTTTGTTTCGCTGATAATGCCCTCTGTGATAATCCGTGTTGTCACAAATGGAAGGATTTCCTTCTTTTTGTAACACTGAATAGCATTGTTGTATGTATATAGATAGCATTTTTATACTGTCATTCATTAGTAAATATTTAAATTGCTTCCATGCTCTCTGACCTTTGTGCAAATTTTCCCAGTGAACTTGGGAGATGAGTATCTCTCCAAGGTCTTGAATTCAATTCCTTTGGATATACAGCAAGATGTAAGATTGCCGGACCATATGGTGATTCTATTTTTACCTTTTCGATGCTCTTTCACAAGGGCACCAAAAATACGGTACACAGCAGAAAACAGATAGCCTCTTTAAAATAGTAGTTGGAAAGCTGGACATCAGATTTAAAATAATGAAACTTGTCCTTTATTTTATCAACTCCAAATGGATTAAAGATTTAAACATAGAACCTTAATGCATAAAAATGCTGAGGAAAAACTTATGGGAGAAGCTTCTCGTTACTGGCCTTGACAATAATTTATTGGGTGTGGCATCACAAAGGCAGACATGAAAATAAAAAATAAGCATGGAGTCCATCAGATTAAAATGATTCTACATAGTAAAAGAAATAATCAACAAGATGAAAAGGCAACCTACAGAATGGAAGAAAATATTTGTAAACTGCATGGGTTAGTCAGCTTTGTGTCACTATAATGAAACACCTGATATAGGCGGCTCATGAAAAGGTTTATTTTAGCTCATGGTTCTGGGGTCCGAGTACAAGAGTGGGCATCCCCTTGGTTTGAGCCTCTAGCACAGTCTTGATATCATGGTGGACTGCCTGTCAAAGGGGTGCTTACACCACAAGCCAGGAGAGAGAGAGAAGAGAGGGAGAGAGAGATTACCAAGCTTTACATAGGGACCTTTGGGGGTCAGTCATCCCAAACAAAGCACTATGTATCCAATGTAAGAGTCATACATAAAATATGTAAGGAACTCAATTCAATAGCAGTAAAATATTCCAAATAAAAATGAGGGGAGGGTCTGAATAGATAATTTTTTCATGAAGATACATGGTCATTAGCTATATGAAAAGATATTCTTAATCACTAATCAGCAGAGAAATGTAAATCACATTAAAAGCAGATAGCATCTCATACTTCTTAGTTTGGGTGGCCCACTAACAAACATAAGATGGTAAATGTCGCTGAAGATGTAGAGAAAACAGAACCCTTAACCATTGGTAGGAACATAAATTGGTGCAACTACTATGAAAGTCAGTGTAGTTGCCCTGGGTTTAATATAAGATGGTGATTTGCACTTGAGTTCTGGAGACCTAAGCTTGGTCTGTTTAAGGACATCCCGGTGTCCCTTAAACTAGGTCCTGTTTCCAGGATTTGCTCATAGTTTACTTGAGCAATGTTAGGTGTCCAACTGCTAAGCGCTGGGAGGATTGAGAAAAGCTCTGAAGACCCTGCACATTTCAGTTACAGTGTTCCAGGGTATCCTGTTAGAGGTCAGCAACACATTTTTACTTTCATCACTTTTCTTCCTCTCTGTGTTTAGTGCTAACTCCTGGCCATTGGCCCTGTTTACAAATGTGTTATTCATGCCACTTATTCATCGGATGGGGGTATTCCCTCATTAGCTGTTTATTTGTCTTTTTAAAAAGTGTTTAAATGGAAGACAGAAGTAAGAATTTTTATTTATTCTATCCAGGAAGGTAGATATCTGGCATTGAAAAGCATCAGAATGAATACTTGTGCGCTTGACTTCACTTTGAGTTATATATTTATTATTGTATTTGTTATGCCATCTAAGTGTATTTATTTGTATGTTCCTTTCCTATACCACAGGGTAAACTTCTTGGCTTGCAGCACTTATTTTATTTTGTTTTGTTTGTTTTAAAATCTTGTTTTTCTAAGTGTATTATTACATGAATAATTCCATATTCCTGAAAATGCCAATAGCAGCCATTAAGAACAAAATAGCCTCAATGTTAAAAGTGACCTTCAATTTATGATAGATAATTTTGAAATCTGGGTCAAATTTACCCTTTGATATTGTCTTCAAATGAACCAACTGGTCCTCCTTTCTCTGGAGAATCTGAGCTCTGATAGATGATGGTTCGTGAGTGGCCTATGTTTAGAAAATAATGTTAACTTACTAGAAAAGTTCCAACATTCTTCTTAGTAATTAGCATCCACTTTTAGCACACTGTCTGCAATATGGATTCCTCCCAGAAGCAGGGTGCTTCGCTGTGTCCATGGCTCGCAGGAAGCCACAAGAGTTTCCCCAATCCCAATAATGCGTCGTGTTCACGTTTTATATTTCTCAGCACATGGATTATTTTTCTGCTTTGCTCTCAACATACTTATGAAGTGTGGCGTGAAATTTAATGCTTCCTTTATTGTTACTTCTTCCTCCTTGATTTAATTTGGGATTTTAGAGGGCACTATAAACAGGCTTCTCACTTTCAAGTATTCTCAAAAGTACACTGAACTGAAGTATATGGTTTACTTTTGAAAGAGTTACAGGTATGTGGATAACGTGAGTCGTACCACATGTGATTCTTAATAATAAATATTTTCAAAGCATATGTTGATATAAGATAACCAATTCTTGATGTGTTTGCAAAATATTTGTATATTACATCTGACTTTATTTACTTCAAATTCGTTCCAGGTTAGTTACTTTATTCTAAAATGTTCTGAAATGCTGTAGCAACTAGATTTTTTTTTCTGAATTTCACCCTCAAACAGTATATGTCTAAAATACTGTGCTAGTAATTTAAAATTTGACATTATAAATATAAGCATTTAAATTTCTTCATAGCATACAAATAATGCATTTAATATTTAAGAAGATATTGGTAACATTTAATTGTGTCTAACCTCTGTGAAAGCAAACTGCGCATAGCCATATAAACATGTAATATCAAGATATCTTAGGCCTGTCTTAATAATATAGATTTGTTTACACATTTTTCTCATTACCCTAGATAATTTTTAAATGATTTTAAGATGTACATGCATGGGAAATGTAAATATATGTGTGTATGTGTATGTGCATGTGTGTATGTTGTATGTCTTCCTTCATAAATATAAAAATTTCTAATCTTGTATTTTTGCTAAATGTAACATTTTTATATTTTTCTTTACTTTTTACAATTAGAGGTAGAACACACAACAGAACACTGGAAAATTGAGTAGGTTAATCTCACAGAATTATGATTCTAAAACTCTGTTCTATTTTAAGTCTTTCTAAACAGTCTCTTATTGCAGGTTTAGACAATGACTTCTCCAGTTTCGCTCAAGTCTGTTTCACAGCCTTCGAATTCTCTCTTCTATGTTTGTCTCATGATCCAGAATGTTCATTCATTCCTCTTACATTTTAAACTTTGTGTTTCTTAGAATCATGTTATACCAGCTCAGCATGTGATCACATCTTTAATATTATAAAATTGGCTTCTTACTTTTATAATCTAAAGGAGAAACAGATGGTCAAAGGATAAGAGAAATTCATGTCAGTGTTAACTCCAGTTTTTGTTCCCTGGATCAGAAGTGAAACAAGATCCAAATTTTTGCACAATGTGTAGCTTTCTTCTTCCCACACTCTGAAAATCCTAGTCACTGAGTCACTCCTTTTAAACCTAGTTTAGACTCATTACATTCCCAGACTTTTCATTTACAGTAAAACCTTGCTTTATGGGCATAATTCATTCTGAAAACATGCTTGTGAACTAAAGCACTTGTATATCAAAGTGAATTTCCATAAAAAATAATGAAAACTCAGATTGTTCCTTCACAACCCAAAAATATTCACTTAAGAATGATTATAATATTGGGCTATAATACAAAATAATAAAGAAAATACAGAGGATAAAGAAAAACAAACCAACTTGACATTCCGTTGAAAGACTTTGTGGCTGATGTGAGGGCGACAAGAGAAAAGAGGGTTATTGGATAGAATGACCTTCACTGTCACTAATGGAATCTCTGCCGTCCATTGGCTCAGTGGAGTCTTTTTCTTTTCATGCAGATCTAACGAGGAACCTGTCCTGTGGCACTTGCTTTTGCCTCCTTTTGAGGATTTTGTGGAAACATGACATTGCATGGTCCTTAAACGGATTCGTCTCTTGCACTGCTACAGCCTTATTTGGGTGGTGTTTTTCTACAAAATTTGGTACCGTTTCCCACATTTTATACATATCCTAATCTCGTATGAATCGAGGCATCCTCCTCCCTCACTCCTCCTCCTCTGCAGCGGTGATCTCCTCCATAACCTCTTACTGTTGGGAGGGGATCGCCCACAATCCCACAGTGAGAGAAAGAACCAATGGCTCGGTTGTGATCCTGAGACATTCGGCTTCCTGTTCTATTTGTATTGCAGGGTGCGGCTCATTTATCAAGTTAACATATATTAGAAATGTTTGTTACTTTGTAGAACAGTCACAGAACAAGTTACTTGCAATCCGAGATTTTACAATTCGATTGCGACAAGAGCTCCATGAATTGCCTAGGCTGGCCTTGGACTTATCATCCTCCTGCCTCAGCCCTCTGGAGTGCTCGCATTACAGGCATGCAGCGTGATACCTGGCTCCTACTGTTTGAATTGTTGCCGCTTTCTCTACGTTAATCTTTCTGGATCTTTGAGGGGTCTGTCCCTCTCAAATCAGTACTTGATTTTACAGCGATTTTTGACTGTGGTATTTTAGTTAAAGTCTACATCATCTTTATATTTGAGGTTTATTGTGCTTTTTCCTTCAGTTTTTTAAAATAGTAAAACTGTATAATCAAATGATTGAAAAGTTATAAATCTAGTAAAACGTCGTGAGAGTTTGAAGAGTGGAACTTTAGACTTTAAAAAAAGCCTCTTCTGAAATTGCCTCTAAATCATATAAGCACATTTCCTTCTAGGATGTCATACTTATTCTTTCCCCCTTGTCATGGATTTCAGAGTGATTATGTTCAGGAATAGGAAGGAGGGAGAAAAAAACCAAAAAAGAATGTTACAATCTAATGTAAGTAGTAATTAGTTTGCTGATCTTTCTACATTAGGAGTAAATAAACACATATGACTAAGTCTGAGATTTTCCTGATTTTCTTAGGAAGCCTTTTGATGCTTCACCATATTTTCCCTAATTTTATTGATTGGCTGTTCTTTAAAGATTTTGAATCAGGCGACGCACATTGCTTAGCAGTGTACAAGAAAAACCATCACCATTGAGAAAATTAAAAGAACACACTATCATGAGTCCTTTTGGACATGACTGTAGGGAAATTTGGTATCTCTTTTGCATGTTCTCACATGCTTCTCAAGACTGTTACAAAAAATGCATGGAGATAAATAGTAACCGTCAATGGAATATGATTTTATTTACTTTAAATTTGTAACACGAAGAATGAAAAAGAAGGTTTCATCTGAGGTGCAAACGAAGTAACATGGATGTGACCTCATGAAAAATACAGAACTGTTAGGAAGTTATCACTTCCTTAATTAAATTTGAAGAAAGTATTTTCTAAACTGTGGTCACCGGCAAGCATTTTTATTTATTTATTTATTTATTTATTTATTTATTTTGGTGCTGGGGATCGAACTCGGGTCCTTGTGCTTGCAAGGCAAGCACTTTAACTGCTGAGCTAAATCCCCAGCTCACCGGCAAGCATTTTTAAAAGGCATAATATATTGTGAAGGAATAGCCGAAGTGAACATCACAAGGGAATTCGAAGGTGCTGAATATCATCCTGGCCAATGGCGTCCTGACTTTTCTCTAATATTGCCCCACTAGAAGCTGGCCGAGAGCCATGCCCTCCTTTCTGCTTCAGCAGAAAGACTCTGTCAAGGCTCAGTGGGATTTGGCTCTGTGCTGGGGAGAAGGGGACTGGGGTTCCGTAGGTCTTCTGACAAGGATGCTAGAATAATTTCTTTGCTACTCTTTAGTTTGTGTAGTAGCTTTTCTCTCTTTGCTCCCCCCACGATACTGTAGAGGTTGCATGGTATCCAAGTCCAGGTCTTCATCACTGGTGTGGTCCTAGCTGCCCCCCCCAAACTCTGTGCTCTCACCTGCAGAGGGTTTAAGATGCAGGCTGGTACATGGCCTGTGGATAAGTTTTAGGGACTATTGTAAATTTAACTTGCATTTAATTTCACTTTTTCTTTTCCTTATAAGTAAAATTATATTTTTATTTGTGCGAATATTGGGTCAGTGAGTAGGTTTTAAAAAGCCAAGTAGTGCTTTGCTTTTAGAGCTTTTACTGTAAATACTTTTCACAGAAGTGAAATTAGGTTTACTACCTCAGCATATTTTTATTTTTTGATGTATGTTGGAAAGTCAAGAGATAAAGCTGATTGGTGATTTCTGTAGAAATTTTGACAAACATAAAAGTGGTATAAAGCCATTATGCATACAAGCAAGCACAGTCGGGATGTTTTCAGCCTGTCAGGTTTGCACTTTAAAGAATGTAGTAAGGCTTTACAGGAAAAAAAAAAAAGAAACTTGCTTTTCCCCTTTTGTTATCTGCTTCTTTGAATTTTGGAAGACATTTGTAAATCAAATTGTGCTCATCCAGATAATGCTCAAACCAGAGGTTTAAAGCTGTAAGAACTGCTTTGAGGTACATGCGGAGATTGGTTTGATGTGCAGAAAATGATTAAAACAGCATTGCAAGCTTTCAAGGCAATACTGGGAATATAATTCAGAACTAACAAGTCTATTCTGGTACATATTTTTAAATGTAACGGGAAAATCAATCCAGCAATTATTTATTGAGTCTTTTATGAGCTAGTCACTGGGTACAGTCTCGGTGGGCAGGTGGGAAATAACAAAACATAATTAAACACAATAATAGAAGTTTGCAGCTCTCCAGATATCACAAAGACATGCAAATAAATTGGGAATATTATTTTTAAATGACACAATGAAAAGACTTATGTGCATGGAGTGTACACAATACACATTCTGAGATGCTCAAGGGGGTTAAGGTCGTGTTTGTTAATTAGAGTCAAGATGGACTTTTGGGCTGTTTGGTGGATCTGACAGCAGTCTTGGTTGCTAGTTATTTTAGGCTCTGATGAGGTTTAGAGACTAGAATAATTCAGGAAATCTTCTAATGCAGCCTTTGCAAGTAGGTCGTATTCTGCACCTTTTCACCAAATGGAAGCAAATTCTCTAGTATATTTTTTCCCTCAAACTACTGATATATAGCTTACATGTTAAAGGGAGAATGAAGGAAGCTATTTCTGTTATATTTCATGATATTTCTTTTTTTTTCTTCACATTATCTCCTTCTTTATTTTCTCTGTTCCCATTACACCTCACCCAGCCTGTTTTAGTGCTGATCTCCCTACTTGGGATTGTCATATTTAAATGGACGTATTAGCTCATGAACACATTCATTCAGTCATTCTCAGTGCTGGGAATACAGTCAGGTGCAAAATACATGAATTCTTTATCATCTTGGATCTAAATCAATACACCATGCAAGGTAATATGTGTAACAAAGAGAAAGAAATCATGAACAGAGTATGACTTCTGTGTCTAGCTGGTATTTTCTGTTTCAGAAGGCAATATCAACTCCTAACAAATCTAAAGAGTCTGATATTTAAGAGAAATGAATTTATTTAATCACTACTTCTGTCTGTTTATATCTTTACTGTTGAAGTGAAATTGCCAGTTTAAAGACATTTAAAGGTAGAATTGTACTTTTGCGTTTGATGGGATGGTTTCTCTTTCTGAATTGTTTGAGCATCCAGTGAACCCTCTTAATGAAAGAACAAAACCATAAACATATCACTCAATGCACAATTATTTCCTGACAGGATTAACATTAACTGTAAAATGGGCTCCTTAGCAAAATGTTCCTGGGTGATCCCCTGAAAACAAGGAACATCAAAAAGGTGTATATAGCTTTATCAAAGACAGATGGAAAGACCCCATTCACAGGTAAAAGAATATTTATTGCTTGGACTGATTAATTGCTTTATATCATAAAATCTAAAGTCAACTAAATCCTACTGTGAGTTATAGCCCTGAAACTACGTATGAAATACTGTTTTATCAAAGGAATATTGGAGAGTATACCTTTGTAAAATAATGGTGTTGTGTGACAGAGAAAGCAAGATACTATTCTTAGCAAACAATTTTGTTATCTTCTGGGAAAGAAGCTTTTGTGAAAAAATTATTCCTACAGTACAACTAAAATGTGAATTAAAAGCACTATACAAAGAATGGAAGTTACTGTGATCCAAAGTTTAAAAAAACACTTTCAAAGAAATAGACAATTTAACTTAGTTACAAAGACAGAATAGAATTTCTATTGGAAGAAAGAGGAGAGACACCGAGACTTTCAAGTTATAAAAATGTTGAGAAATCACTTGATTTTTTTTTCAAATTATGAGACGATAGTAAGAGCTTAGACAAATATGTGCTATGAGTAATAACTGAAGGGTTTGAAAACATTAAGAAATAAAACTAAAAAGAGGCTGAAAAGGTATGACAAATATTTAAAAGATTTCTGATTGATATTTGGGGGGAGTGGGGATCAGACTCGGGGCCTTGTGCTTGCTAGGCGAGCACTTTAACACTGAACCAAATCCCTAACCTCAAATATTTAAAAGGTTTCTAAGCAAAGAAGGAGGAGGCTGAGAATCGAATGCAGATTTAAAGAAGGTAGAGTAACCCTCAAAGAAGACTGGCATTCTGTGTTTACCAGTCAGGTTCTTATGTATAAGTGATACAACTGGCTCCAAAATGAATGGAAAATGAAATTAATGAGGACATGGGAGGTAGCTGGTAGAGTTGGGCAGTGGCACGGGCATAGAAACCTGGCAGAAATGAAGGAAGTATCTTCAGCAAGCAAAGTCGGAGATCCCAACACCTCCTCTATGACTCCCTGTAGCAGTGCTGGCACTAGGCTCCCAGACACTTGGGTACAGGGCACTCCAGGTGGCTTTTATGGGGCTCCTGCAGTCATTGATGCCCCCTGGGAACAATAATTTCTGAAAGCTTTAAGAGGCCTCCCTCGAGAGCCTGTTACCTGTAGGTACTAGTATTTAACCACACAACTTCAGGTTCAATGTAGATTTGTCCATGAGAAAGAATTATGTAATGCTTGAATCTCTTCAAATTAACATCTAAGTCTGAAAAGAGAAAAAGCAAGAAATGTCAATATAATATGTTAATACATGTTTAAATGTATACTTGATTTTTCAAAGATTATGGTTTCTTTTAATAACTCTACTTCCTTATCTGCACTTTCCACTATTAATGAGAAAAACACAAAGTTCACAAGATTTACCACGCTGACTCAATACAGCCTCTGATTATCGTTCTATTTCTCTGTTCCCATGCAAAGCACATTTTCTCTATTATTATTACGACTTTTTTCCTTTACATTCTTGCCAAACCCTCTCAAATTAGGCTTTTCATAGGAAAGAAAAAAAAAAGGCTAAATCTGCATTAGTAAGGTCATTAATTATCTTCCCCAAATTTCTAATGTTAGACGTCCCTCCACCAAAATTAAACTTGGTTTAATTTTTACTGAAAAGTGTTTACCCTTTATCAGGGTAGATCTTCAACTCACAATCACTCTAGCTCCTACCCCATGAAAACAGGATCAGTTTTTCACTACTCTCAGTCTGTATCCCAGTAACACATAATCAGCGCTCAATTATTTTAAGTGGTTGAAAGCAAAGAATATATGGCATAAAACCTAATGAAATAAATGCATTTCTTAAAACAACATTTTAAAATTCATGTCACTTTATTTTTAAATAGCACATTTGAATTTTATTACTTTCATTACTATTTAGCAAGAGTCAAATATTGTTCAAAACATTAGAATTTTTATAATTAGCCATAATATTTCCTGCCTTTATTCCAAATTAGGGTTCCTGTAGAATACAAATATATATATATATATATATATATATATATATATATATATGAAAAAGGAATGTGGAAAATTGAAAAAAAAAAGGAAATTGGAGGCTGTGATAATGTAAGGCTTACCATAATGATACCTTCATGGAAGTTCTAAGAACTTTAATAGTCATTAAACCACTTTTACATAAGTTTACGTGAAAGTATTTTGATTAGTTGGATCATTAATTAGAGCCAAAAATGTATCTAAATTGATGTTTTAAAGGATTTATAAAATAAGCCAAAGGAATTTTAGTATTTTATATTATGTTCCTTATTTTCCTCTTAGAAGGAAATTGAGGTCACACACCTCAACTGTCCTGAGCCATTAACCAAAAAAAGCACGCACTCAGGAAATAGTGTGACTTGACTTGTGGGATTCAAGTGACGTCTGAACACTGGCCAGCGCCTGGGCTCTGCCACTTCCACCACACAGTCCTCAGCTGAGTGCTGTGTTGCAGAAAGGTGGAATCTTTTGCTTTTCTTTAGACTAAATGCAAAACAACAACTGACAGAGAAGTGTGCCTCCACCGACATCCAGAAATGCAACCTCCAGACTATTTAAGAAAAAAAAAGCATGAAGCAATAAAATAGTTTTCATAGAAACAGATCGTCCCCAGAACACTTATCAATTATGAATATGAAAACTAAATTTAAAATCAATGTAACCATCTCTTCAAGAAATTATGTATGTGTAATTTATGCTAATTTGTGAATCAAATGTTGTAGTTCGCAAAATCTATGACAGTCCTTTTTTTTAATCTAAATATGCCAAGAAAATTTTAAAGTTTCTAGAGTAAATGGCTAAGTATTTTATTTAAGAAAAATAAAGCTATTTTTAAAAGCTTATCTGCTTGCCTTAGGAAAATATCTGTGAACTCAATTTGATGTAGAAAATTCAGTCAAGTACACAGTAAGTAGTTCTAAGTCTGCTTTTGAATTTTCCTTTTTATCAGCCCATTTATAAGAATATAGTTTTGGTGAAATAATCTTCCCTGGTTTTTTTGAACTATGAAACTATTGTGAACAAGCCAAATTTATCTCTGACTTCAGTGGCATATTTAAAACTGGTCTGGCCGAATAAGCATACAGGATTAAATTGGAAAATGCTTAAGCCACACGACTTCAGATATAGACTGAAGCTGAAAGAAAAGTCAATTCTTCCACTTCTATTACTTTTTCATACCATTGAAGAGACTCTAAATTACTTCCCACAATAAATAGTAGCTGTAGGTCATTGTGAATTTACCAATTTCAAGCAGAGTTATATACCTGTTATATTTTCTACTGAAGCACCAGTTAGAAACATCAGCATTACAGTTTGGCTCTATGTTATTTGGCTTAAGCAGGAAAACAAAATTCTTGTAGAAATGAAATATTATTTCATGTAAAAATGGTAATTATTTTGCTTCAAAAATTTATCAGTATGTGATATAGCACTTAAAAAGGATTCACACATGTAAATTTGCTTATTTGTTCAATTGACGTTACCAGAATTCCTATGTTATTAAACATACTAAAATAATTCATTTGTAAATCATTATTTTATGGTTGTATATTGAAATTGTATTTTTTCAATACGCTGGGTTCCTTAGATATTTTGAATTTTAGTAAGGGGAAGTCTTAATAGGCAAAATTGTAATTTACAACTTTTATATAAAATCATTATAACAGTCATTTAAATGACAGTTTCTTGTTTCTAGGGCTAAACACAGGTAAACCTCAAACACACTCATGAAGTTTTCATGATACACTTTTTTTTACTAGGAATTGCAAGTATCAGTGAAAGACTAATTAAGCTTCTGTTTTAGAGGGAGTAAGAACTTTGTCTTCGAGTGCTTGGAGACTAATAAGGTTGTCCAACCAGTTGCAAATCATACTTTCTATAAAATACCTCAAATACATTGACTTAATTGCTGTGGAAATTTTAATTTGTTCAGTGAAAAGGTACTTCATCTTGATGCCAGCTTTGCAGAATTTTTATGATTTATAGTGAGAGAATTTTGAAATAACTGATGGGGGGAAATGCTATAATCTAAAACAAGCCATGACAGTTTTCTTTGGAAAGGGAAGAACATATAAAGTGGAACTGTAAACGGATTCTTCCAGAATATAGCTGCTGCACATATACTATAATTATAAGCCTTTCTTGTTTTGTTAGTTAAATGAAATAATGAAGTCACTTATACTATTGTCTCAGCTCTCATGCAGACATGCAGGAAAATAGAAAGACGCATGCAGTATTATTCTATCTGAATATAAGAAAAAATATAAAATTTCACAGATGCTGCCATTTCTTTTATTTCTTTTATAACAGGATATTATTAGCTGACAAAATAAAAATAAATCATGTGTTTTTACTTCTTCCTATTATGTAGCTAGCTATTTTTTTCCTCATATGGATATTGCCATAACTACATGTAAATTTTTGAAAAAAGAGGATTTTAATATGCATTTGTTCAACTAAATAGCACTAAAACAAACCATATATACACATTTTAAATTCTATCATAAAATTTCAAATTAAATCATAAAATGTCAATTTAAATATTTAATTTAAGAATGATAATTCAACACAGATTTAATAATTTAGCTTCTAGAGTCACTTGGTTATTGTGTTAGTCAGTTTCACATTAGTGTAACAAAAGACCTGAGATCATCAACTTCATAAAAGGAAAGGTTTATTTTGGCTCATAGCTGCAGAGGTTTCAGCACATAGTTGGTTGAGCCTTTGCTTTTAATCCTGTGGAGAACCAGCTCGTCATGGTTAGGGTATGGAGAGAAGAGGTTGCTTACCTCATGGTTGCGAGGAAGCAAAGAGAAAAATAGGGACCAGATTTTTAACATCTCCATCAAGGGGACATGAGACTCAGTGTCTCCTTCAGTGGCCTAACGCCTTCCACCAGGTCCCGGCTCCTAAATATTTGACTACTTCCCAACAGCTCCACAGCCTGGCAACCAAACCTTCAAGACTTGAGCAAGATCCAAACCACAGCAGTGATTAGTTTAGGATTTGATCCTTAATCATTAGTCTATAAATATGCTCTGTGGGTAAGACATGATCTGCTATGTGAACTACTTGCTTTGCGGAATTGTAACTCACGGTGCCTGAAGTTCTAGAGAGATCAATGTCAGTTTAAGATGAGAAGCAGTATCCAAGATCAGTTTGGGCATCTCATAACAGTTATGCTTCCATCTCAATCCAGAGGGCAAAGAAAATTCTAAGGACTTGCAAACCTCTTGGTAATCAAACTAAAAGAGAAAATCATTAATGGGATGGATTGTAGGAGAGTTATAAATTGATGTCTGCTGAAAGCATTCTTCTAGGTAGGAAAGCATTTTCCTAACTGCGTGTCGAGCTCACAGAGCAGTTTATATTAAATTCACCACATGGACTGAGTGATGGATTCAATACATATGAGCTGCATAAAATATTCAGTTTTAATTCAAAATAATTATCTGTCCGTACTTTAAACAATGATGTGAAATTATTTTTCACTTATGGGTAAAATATTTTTAAAAATACTTTATGAGGGAACTGCAAATCAAAACCACAATGAAATACTGCTTCACACTCACTGCGATGGCTATCATGTTGGTAGCAAGATAAAATAGTGTAACTTCTGTGGAAAACAGTGTTGCGGTTCCTCAAAAAATTCTGTTATTCGTATCTGAAAAAAATCAAACACAAGAAAGTACTCACCTTGCAAAAGTTATCATGCTGATTAAAGATAAATCTTTAAAATATTTTAAAATATTTCCATTCTTTTGAAATTTAAAAATTGAAATAATTTTGTTTCTGAGAGTTAAAAAATATCTTAAGGAAAAAGGTAAAATATTACAAGGAATCTCTTTGTCCAAAAATTCCAACCCTAAAGAAAATCAAAGGGAAGAAGTTGAATGACATTTACATGTAATCCAAGATTCCCACAGGGAAGTACAGCAGTGATCAGTGTCTCCTCCTCTGGACACCACTCCAGCATCCCTTTCAGCTCATTTCATCTTAATGCATCAACAACATGTGAAAGTGTAATTTCTAGTTATTAGAGCCCTAAAAGTAGTGATAGACTAGGAGTCATAGTACATTTTAAACACAGATAATATTAAACTCCTAGCAGAATTTAAGACACATTGAAAATATACCTTTTGGATATCTGTATTTAAGAATTCTTTGCAGCTATACAGGAAAAGTGAAAAAAAAGTTGTGGTACTAAGGATTGAACACACGGCCTTCATGCTGAACTATATCCCCAACTCTTTATTGGGGGAAGGTGTAGGGGCTCATTAATTCACTAGCTTCCCAAAGCAGAGTTTTAAATATTTATCTTCCTGCCTCAGCCTCCCAGAATTTTGGATTACAGGCATGGACCATAATGCCTAATTTATTTTCGGATGACAGTGGCTCATTGGAGTTATGT
This sequence comes from Hystrix cristata, assembly GCA_004026905.1. Classification (NCBI taxonomy): domain Eukaryota; kingdom Metazoa; phylum Chordata; class Mammalia; order Rodentia; family Hystricidae; genus Hystrix; species Hystrix cristata. Next base: position 36,909 of record PVJO010003763.1, on the reverse strand, counting down.
AGAAAGCTTGTTAGAGCAAAAATTACTCTACTAACCACCTCAGTTTTTGCTTCAGTAGGTCAGAAGTTGGATTTGAAAAAATGTACTTCTGAGAGTTTCCAAGGAGTTGTTGATGTTGCAGATTTAAGGGCCAAACTCTGAAGCCCACTATCATGGAAAATAGAAAGGGATGTTAAGGAGTAAGCTTTCGGTTATGGAAATTGAAGCATCTACTATATAACTAAAATACTACGATTCTTTGAATGTTATTTTGTTTATCAAAATAGTTAAATGTATACTTACATATTAATTTAGTACTTTTAATAACATTCCATACAAATTAAATGATTTCCAAATGATGATAACAAAATAGCTCATGGAAGTTTTAAAATATTTTCCAGTAAATGTATCTTTTAGTCTATGCAATTTTAGGGTTAACTGTGTCAAGTTATTGCCATGGTTTATGGAATGCAGAATACCTCTCTCTTGGCTTGCTATATCCTAGTTGAGATATCACACTCTTATTCTGATCGTGCTTTATTTTATAGCACCTCCATATTTTGTGTAGAGGGTAGGAGTAATATTTTGTTCACATTTCTTCTGATTCACAGCTGTGTATTGCTCCTTCTAGGTGGCATGTGCCTCCCAGAGAACAGCCTGAACTAACTGCTCTAAGAGACCATTCAGCAGTGCAGGATGTTAGTTCTGGCAAAAGGCACCCAGAAACTTCCCCACACTGTTCTGCATCATCCCAGCTTTGTCTCATTTTAGTATCTGAGGACAGATTTAGGCATCATTTTCTCAAAAAGGAGCCGTGGTCATACAGGATTTTACAAAAAAAAATTTTTTTTTTCTATTTCTGGGACCAAATGAATTAACTGAAAATGTAGCAGGAACACAGCAGATGTTCCAATATGACAAAGTGTTGAATAATAGACTTTTAAAGGATCTGAGAAGTTCCATGAGTCAATTAGCTTCCTTCCTTCCTTTCTTCCTCCTTCGTTCCCCCCTCCCTGCTTTCTTTCCCTCCTTCCTCATCTTACTCCTGTTCTTTTCTCTTTTCTTCTCTTTTCTTTTTTCTTTTCTTTTCTTCTTTCTTTCTTTCTTTCTTTCTTTCTTTCTTTCTTTCTTTCTCTATTAAAAAAAATTAAAGGTGTAATATCTAAGGCCACATCTAGCAAAAAGTTTGCATTTCTGTTTGGCAGAACTTTAAGAGATAAGCATCCAAATCCAATGGGATTTCCATCATAAAGCAATGAATCCTAGAGGCAGAGAAGAGCCCATAAAGCTAGCATAGCTAGAGACAGGCACCCTTCAGAAGTATGGAAATATGAAGATAAGAGTGCATAATCTCCATCACACTTTTGTCCTTGAGCTTGTACAAATGAGGGCCGCTAATCAAAACTGAGAGAATTGCAAAGTATAATTTCATTAATGACTTTCAAGAAGGTCTTTTTATTGGAAACCAAGGTTAAGAACATAAATACGTTTATTGCTGGAAATTGGGCACTAGGACATAACCACATCAGTGCCCATGCATTGCTATTCAGCAGCCTTTAGAATTACTTTTTAAAAAATGCACAGTCGGGAAAGGAATGACTTCTCATGTGTTCAGTTTTAGTACTTACTGAGTATCTGTGTTGCTTACAAAGCTACTATATGAGATCTATGTAGAAAAGAAGACAAGATTCACATTCCAAGAACACTATGTTTGTTTTAGTAGAAAAAGGTAAAATATAAGCAAATAAGTTAACATAAAAATGTTAGAGAATAATGTAAGTAATTTTATGAAACTCTTGCTCACCACTACAAGTGTCTAAAATTCCAAGGTCTGAAAATTTAAATATATATATACATCAACTTCTGTGTATTATAACCTCTTGGGAAGAGTAGAACTACTGCAGGGACCTGGCAGGGTCAACAATTTCGAGTACATATTTACTTTGTCTTCTTTGCCCCAACACGTCCGTCTCTAGCTGTGTGCAACAAAAATGTGTGTATTTGCATGTATTTCACCAAAGTCGTGAGCATCCATAAGAATGAGACCAGCATTACATTACAGGCACAATGGAAATAGCCTCCATATAAACAAATAAACAATAAGGCAAATAAATCATGTTGTTATTCACCGAGTGAAGCACCACACGAACTACTATTTAAGATAAGCAGACTAAGGGAAATTACTTGCACAACTATGATACCGGGCCCTAGAAACCAGTCAGAAAATTATTTCTTCTTTACAATTCCAGTTACCTACATTTAAAATAGTGACTCCTATTCCGGCGTGTTAGAAATTAACGAGGGGCTACAGTGCCTGGGAGGGGAAGACGTTAGTGATCTGTTGCTGCGTAACAAACCCGGACGTGTTTAGCGGCCTACCAGTTGCGCGTTTGATACCTCCCAGCTTCTGAGGGGGGCACTCCGCAGAGGGCCAGCTGCGCTCTGCTCGGGATCTCAGCAGACTGCTGTCCACGCCGGCCGGCCTGAGGCGGCCTCTGGAAGATGAGCCAAGGCGCAGGCTGCTCGCAAGCTTGCCCAAGTCAGACGTCAGAATTCAGTGTCTTAGGACAGAGGCCCTCAGCCCCCCGGAGTCTGTCTCCTCGGCACGCGGAGTTCTCCCCAGATGATGGAGAAAACAGCAGCCAGCTGGCTCACTAGATAGAGTCTGCTGCAACACAGTAAAATCGCCAGGGTGACACCTCAGTCATACTATGTAACCGAACTATCAGGGTGACTTCTCATCACCTTTTGTCATTTTCTGCTACCTGAGGTCAGTCGGGTGCCTCACTCGCCCGTCAGGGAGGGTGGTACGTAGCGGTGGGAACACGAGACCGAGAGCATTAGACAGCTCCTTAGGGTCTGCCTGCCACAATGGCGATATGATATACACCGTTTTTTGTCATTATTTTCTATTATTATAATTATGCGTACATTTTTGAATTTTAATTTTTTATTAGTACTTGTTTGCCGTACATAATGATTGCATTCATTGTGGGGAGCCGGCACACGTACAAAACGCAGCTCCCTTTTCATCCACTTCCCCTCCCCTCCCGAGCCCTTCTCTCATCGTGCTTCAACACACATCAACATTTTCTGTTTCTTTTTGTGAAAAGTCTTACTTGCTGACATGAAGTATATTGAACAGAGTTCATCAGTCATCGCCACCGTCAATTTTAGAATATATCCTTCATTCCTACCCCCCAAAAACAATCCCTATTCATTAGAAACAACTCCTGAACACTCCTAACCAACTCTGGGCAACAAAAATCTATTTTTTATTTCTACGGATTTGCCTATTCTGAAATTTTCATATAAATAAAATCGGGCAACACGTTACCTTTTGTGCTTTGTTTCTTTCCTTTAGCACATTTCAAGGACTATCCATGCTGCACCATAGTTGTTATAGTTGAATTACAGTGTGTGACTATCTGTTTTATTTATTCATCCATTAGTGTTTTTTAATATTTTAGCCATTACAATGAATGCTGATATGACTGTATTTGTATAAGCTTTTATATATTCATATATAAGCTTTTGTATATTCATGTTGGTTTTGTAATTATAAGAAAAATTACTGGGTCAAATAATAATTACATTTAAACTTTATTTATTTATTTATTTATTGGTGCTGGGAACCGAACTCAGGACCTTGTGCTTGCAAGGCAAGCACTCTAATCACTGAGCTAAATCCCCAGCCCTACATTTAAGAAACTGTCAGTTTCCTTCCAAAGTGGTTGTACCATTTTGTGTTTTCACTAGCAGTACATTAGAGTTCTTTCTCCACATCCTTGCCAACATTTCTTATTATCTATTTTTTGGTTGTAGCCATTCTAGTTATTGTGACTGATTTCCCACTTCAGCTTTCATGTGCATTAGTCTGACAGCTGTTAGTTTTTTTAATAGATATGTTTGATGAAACTATCATATAGAGTTATAGCTTGTGAGTTGACTACTTTTATACAGTGTTACAATTTATTAACTCATTTTAAGGCGTGTCACTGGTGCTGCACTCTTGTACAGAAAGTAGAGAAAATTACTGGCCCTCCGTCCCATACCACATGGTCTTTAACCATCCTTTCAGCTTTTCTTGGCTTCGTCAGCAAATCTCCCTCCAACCCGTAGCTCCATCCCTCAGCTATGTGAATACATTTGCATCCGGAGGTCTTGCAGAGTCATTGCTTCTGGTCTCAATTTAAATGATCTGAATGAAGGTGTGGACTGGAGAAGGAAACAAGTCTAGGGTGCTTGGAAACCAGGGACACTGTAGGAAAGAAGACAAGTAACTGATGGAGGGTAGTAAGAGCTTGACAACTCTAGAATGAGTAGAGACAAGGAAGAGTGAACCAAAAATGCCACAGGGCAACTTAGTACTAGTGGGAACATATGTCAGGAGAAAAGTGATAGAATTCTGGACACTACTGTCTGTTCGGTTCCTCTACTCACGTTGAATCCAGATCCAGGTATATGCAGATAAAAGTGAGGAAAGTGCTCAGTCTACTGTTCCCCAAAAGTATTTATTCAAACTCGTCTGTCTTGTCAACTTCTCTGAAAGCCTGCTTCTTTGAGATACCTTAAGTGTTAAGTAAATGTTAGGAGAAAAATCGTACTATTTTATACAGTAAATGCTGTTGAGAATATGCAAAATTTTATTCCACAGCTTAGTCGGTAAAGACCAAAACTTTTTGCCGATGAATTTTGAACATAATAAAACATGCTAAATTAATATCCTTCACAAGCTTCTGGGCAAACTATATAATGAAGTAGTTACAGTGACAGAGTTGGGAAATACCCTCCGTGTGTATGGTACACTTGTCTCCCTCCTCTCAACATGAAGGAAGAATGTGTAAGGTTACGGTTTATTAATTTATTCACTGAGAATATAGCATTGTGTTTTGAAAATATTATTTTTTGTAGATGGCTTTCAGGAGTAAGATTATAAAAATTTTCTAGCCATAGAGGAAGTGAAAAATGTGGAACCTCTTACGTTTTTCTTTGTTGTGTTGGTTTGTCAAGATCCTGGGAAAAGGAGCCCTTCACTCCCTACCAGGGCCTTTGACCTAGAACGTTTCTAATTCTTCATAAACTTACAATCTCCCTCAAGGTCCAAGATCTGTTTAGGCAGTTTATGAAGGAAGGAATTATTCATGTTAAGACAGAAAATAGTTTGTATTATTTTCATAGATAAAGCTTTTATAAGATTCATTCTTTTTAACTTTTTAGTTAAAAATATTGACTGTAGGCCGGGGATTTAGCTCAGTGGTTAAAGTGCACGCCTTGCAAGCAGAAGGCCCTGAGTTTGATCCCTGGTATCAAAAAAAAAAAAAAAATATTGACTGTATGTAGAGACATCTGATTTGGGGACTAGATTTTTTTTCCTTTAATTTCACTTTATATATAAAAATTTCACTACAATTCAGTCTTTTGAAAATTGAGTTGTTATACCCAATTTGGAAAACCACAATGTGGAACAACAGCAATAAGTAAGAAAGAAAGAGTCCTAGTCTTTTTAAAATGGAGCCAAGAGTGTGTAGGATGCTTACAGCTTCTACAGTGTGTGCTTGTTCTTTGCATGAAGCTCAGCCTCCTCCGGGAAGGTTTACAATGGAAATGGACGTTGGTGTGTTCTGTGCTCCTCATACAGAGAAAATACTGGAATCCCATGTGCAGGTCACATTGTCATGAATTTCAGAGTTCATTTTGGTAAATGCTTGTACTAGGCACTTTTCTTTTTGGAAATTAGTGATATTACCTTTTAAAAATTATTTTCTTCTTTACTTATTCTCAGAAAACTGCCCTCAAGCCATTCCCAATAATTTAATTCTCCACAGGAGCTTGATTCTTGCCATCTATAATGAAATAGTGAAGATTTGTATTGCTAAAACACTCCCTAGCTAAGAAGCAAGAGAAATGCATAGAATTTCCTATAAAAAATAAAAATGGGGCGGAGCAATAGATATTGGAATGTATAGTCTTTGCTCAGCCAGATATTAGTGTTTTATGGAGGAGCCACCAACTGCAAAATTTCTACACCTCTAAAGACCTTCCAAAGGAATTGTACCTAGAAATACTATCACATTTTGTCATAGTTATGATAGTGTTTACAAAACTGATCACTCATTTTTCTCCAGATATTTATTAAGCACCTTTGTGTGTCAGGCAGAATGTGCTGGGAGTGAGAGAGACAGTGCCAACTAACATAGTTTATTTCTTCTTTGGAAAGGCAATAATTAAACAAAAGCAACCAAATATGCATAAGATCGAGCAAATATGTCTTATTACATGCTACTGATTGTATGAAACCGAGTCTTGTGCCAGAACATGCTTGGCAGATATATGAACATTTAAAGAAGTTTTCTTTAAGGCAGAAATCAGAAACCTAGCCTCAAAACAATTATTGAAATGACAAGAAAAACAATGTAGAGTGACATCACGGTAGGTTAGACTAGGAGAGTGACAGAAGTGATATAGAACAGTCTACATATTTTCTTCTTAGTTTTTTATTTATTTTTTATTAAAAAGTTCTTGTCACTGCTGAGTGAATAGATGACACGTTTCAGGTCTAAATTTTGTTGGCTATTTTATCTTAGCCATAACACTTTTTAGTAAATGTCTGTGTAAATTCTGTTGCTCTAGAATGAGTAATTATCCTCTCTGTCAGAATAACTATTAATACATTTTTAAATAAGTCCTTTGCATGAGACACCTTCCAATGTCATAATGGAAAAAAAAAGCCACCTGAGGATTATTGGGGGAAATGTAAATTAGATCAATTGTTTCATCATATTTATCAAAAGTCTCAGTTTTATTGATCATTTATGTCCATCTGAGTATTTCTACAAATGAATCTGAGAGCCCCAGAGATGGGCATGTTGAGTCCTGTTGAATATTTCTTAAGTATCTCAGCATTGCTTATTGCAGTTTCTCTTTGAACTGGTTTGAGTATCTCACTGTTTGCCTCATTTCTTAATGAATAGAGAAAATTCCTTGACTTGTGTTCATTTCACATTAAGTGAGAGTAATTCTTGTATCTTTCCAAAGATACTTTTTGATATGTGAGCTAACATACCTCGAGCTTGGTTGCCGTGGTTAGCAGTATACAGAGCTCCTTCTTTTCTTGATGATTTGGATGTAAAAGGGAGCAGAAAACATTTCCCGAAATCTTTCACAGACATTTTAATGTTTGTATCTGTCTGTTTTCATCCCAAATTCTGATTGATTTCATGAGTCAACCTCTCTATGAAAAAACAAGTTGAAGTTCTTTTACCCCCAAACCTGTAAGAATTTATTTTGCTTTCTTCAGTCACCACTCACATAATAACCAGCTGGACCCACAGATGTACATTCTCAGAAATCTTAAAGTTGTTTATGGTAATTTGTTATAACAGATTATTGTCCTTCAGAGCCTCAGTTCACCTAGCAACTGTACCTGTTTCTGTTCCTCAAGAAGACTCCCGGGCCTTACATATTAGTTAGCTTTTTTGTTGCTTAGACGAAATACCCAAAACATACAACTGAAAGGAGGAAGGTTGAATCTGGCTCATGGTTTCAGGAGACTCAGTCCCTGGTAAACTGGCTCCAACGCAGAAACATCTTGGCAGGACATAAGCAAAGCTGCTTGGTTTGTGGCGGACAAGAAACAGAGCAGGGGAACAGTGACAAAGAGAAGGGGGCCAGGAACCAAATATAACCCCAAGGCCAGGCCTCCATGACCCAATCAGCCAATTCCAAAGTGTGCTCTACTAATACCCTGGACAACTCCCAGGACAACTTAACACAATCAAGCTTGATTGTCACACCTTAATTTTGTGTGTGAATGTGTACATATGTGGTGAGATGTCACCCTTGCTGCTGCTCCTTCTCTATGTGGTTATAGCAGCAGTATGAAAGATCCAAAGTGCTCCGTTAGTATCACCTTGATTCCCTGTACATTTTTCTCCACCCCACACTAACCCCTGTTGTCCCAACCCTGAATAATTACTGCACTTTCTTTCTTGCTATTTAAAGAAGAATAATTCACCTATAGTGAAACAAAAATCTTCCTAAAATTATACAACCATTCAGAATTAAAATAAGTTTCATTAATAAGCTTCTTAAATTTCATTTAATTTAGTTTCTCCTTCATTTCTCTTTTCTTTGCTCTTTATTTGTTTGATATTGAGTTATTATCTTATGAATCTTTCAATAGTTTTGTTGTCTTCTGTATTTCTTCCTGGATGTATTCCTGTGGTTTGATGAATCATAGTGTTTATCAACACCATAGGAGTGGTTTTGATGAGCTGATTAAAATATTGGCTAATTTCAGTGAGTATCAAAATATGATAGACCAAAGAGCATATTGTAGTATAAAAAAATCAATAATTCATTTATACAATTATAATTGAAATATGTTTTAAAGGATTATTTTAGCTCTTCTCATGTTAACTTTCCCCTTGTGGTTTAGAGAAGTCTACATTCAAATAAAGATATTTACACTTTGCTTTAGCCTGATTCTAGCTTATGCTGTAAGGCAACTGTGGCAAAGCTCCTGAGTATTTTCTTGCTTTGCCTTCGGTTAAGATCCATTTGACATGTACAAAAGCAACGGATTATTTTCCTTTTGATGACTTTTTCTGTTGCGTTGTGTAAGTTTCTCATTCAATAAATATTCATTGAGTACATGGCACTCAGGAGACACTGTCCTAGATACTGGGCACATGGTAGTAAAGCAAAAGGCATCCTACCCACTGTGGAATTTGATATAGTGAAGAGGGAGGACATAAACAGACTGGCAAATGTGTGTCAAATGGCTGTGGGAAAGGGAAGTGGGACAGAAGGACTGAGAAGGAGAAGACTGTAGGTTGCATTATACATGAAGTTATCAGGAAATACCTGCTATCTATACCAACTCCATAGTCCTGATTGTGTGTGTGTGTGTGTGTGTGTGTGTGTGTGTTTAATGTTAGCATTGGCAAGAAATTTTATGAATACCTATAATCTCATCATGGATAATGAAAAGTACCACATTGAAAAAAATAACTTTTAACGTGTAAACCATTTTGAAGTTTCACCAGCGTTTTGTAATAATGTGTTTTTATTCATACTTATTACACTAACATGTAGTGAGTATTTATAATGTTCTAGGTACTGTGGTTCATAGTGGAGATACAAAAGAAAGTAACTTTAAAAACTCAGGAAATAAGTGATTAGACAGAACCTCACAAAAGGAGTGTCGCGTACCTCAGCATCCTAGTGCTACTGAAGCATCGTTTTTGGAAAAGGAGCGAGGTGTTATGTGTTCTCAGAGTTCGTGAGGGTTAGTTTAGTGTGGAATCAATATAAAGAATAAGAAATCAGGGAAGATAGACAATAATAAATTTCTATTTCAATATCCATCAACAACATTCCATCCATGTTTCCCCTTTGTAGTCTCTTTGGGAAGCCATAAAATATCTTACTTTGTTCATCAAGTCTTCCAAAAATACCCTGATAGTTTACGAGTCACCCAGATACCATATTTTGAAATTAAAAATACCAGTGTGATAGGCCGTCTTCCCAGGTGTAGACAGGACAACCAACGTGGCTTGGAAGTAGGTTGACCTCTCATCATCTTCTCATCATCTGTGATTACTGAGCATTTAACAGCATCTACCTTCCCTTTTTTTTTTTTTTTTTGGCCTGTGGGTTTTTATTTCACCCTAGAAAAATGTTTAGTGCTATAGTTTTATTTCTTATTTCTTTACAGTTATTACTTCTGAGAATTCTTCTGTAGCTTAAAAGGAAAGTGATTCTCTTTTCTTAACTCCTAGAGCCAGTGAATATGTTGGGTTCCATAATAAAGGAAAATCGAGGTTACCACTTAGCTGCTAGTAAGACAGGGAGATTATAGTGGATTCTCTAGACCCAGTGTAGTCACAGATGCGCTTAAATGCAAGACGTAGGTGAGTCAGTGTCAAGGTGATGTGAAGTATGCCACTATTGAAGGGCAAGTGCTGCATCAGAAGCTGGAAGAAAGCTGCAAAGTAGGGTGCGGCAGGGAGCCTCCAGCAGCTGGAAGAGGCCAGAGAGCACCTCCAGAAAGCCCACAGTCCCACAGCACCTTGACTTCAAATGAGTGACAGCCATTTGGACTTCTGACCTCGGAGATATTAGGTAATACATTTGTGATGTCTTTAGTATAAACTAAATTTGTTGCAACTCACTAAAGCAGCGAAAAGAATAGCAATGTGCTCCACAGATTGTCCACAGAGTCTTGGACATTTATAGAATGATTTAGATTTATAGAAACATTGCAATGGTAGTAGTGAAATTTTATCTCACCTTAATATGATCCATAAAAGCACAATTAGAGAACCAATACTGAAATGTATTTTGTAAATTCTGAGAATATCCTAACTCTAAACGTGTTAAAACACCTAACTTTAAAACGTTTACAGAAAGCAGTATTTTAAATCTTGTTATTGCTTTTATTTTTCCTGTTTTCTTTCTGGCCGGTAAGAATGGGGAGGTGAATGGTCCATTCTTCATGTCAGTTTTGCTTAATCTTGGTCTTCCTTTAGAGGCTCTCATCTGGGATAATACATTGCTTTTGTTTGATGTCTCCATATGTCTACATAACTGTGATCACTTCTCAAACTCCCCTTGCTTTTTTTTTTTTCTTTTTTAAATAATCTTGCTAGTATTGAGGAGCACTGATCAATTATTTTGTAGGATGCAACTCCATGAGGCTTTTCCTGTTCATTTTTTTTTTGTTTCGTTTTAATTTTATTTTTTTCACGTGTAGACTGGAGTTATGGGTCTTGTAAGAAATACAAGGAGGTCAAGGGCCATTTTCATCAAAACAAACAACAACATACCATCGTTGTGAGTTCTCGCTGCTGATTTTGAACTCAGTCGACAGGCTGCCCGGAGGTTGCCGGATTTCTCCCCTCCGCACTTCCTTTCTGCACCCTCCTCCCCATTCAGTATTGTCCTGTACGGAGCAGTAGTGAGTGCGCAATGTCCACATGGGCCCTGTGGTCGCCCTTGTGGGAGGCACAGTGTCCACATAGAACATTTGAAATTGTTTTGTGCAGGACACGTGTGTCTGTGTAGGACACTCCTTTTATCAGGCTGAACACAGTCCCTACATGCAGTTTGTTTTCCTGTGCCCTCAAAGACTGCACTCAATTCAACTTTGCAAGCCCTCATTTCTCCCGTCTCCTTCAATAAAGTATTTGGATACATTCATAGTGCACATAAATTATTTGTTTTGCCCTCTGCATTCCATAATGATTCTTCCACTTATCAAATAACATTTTTTTTTATCAAATAACATTTTTAATGGCATATATTAACTTTCACTCTCTTACCGTCAGTTTAGTAAGTATTCAGGTCGTTAGGTTTATACTGATCAGATTCTCATGCAGAATAGTTTCATTATTCTGAACATTCCTGTGTTTCATCTATTCAGTCCCTTCATCTCTTCCCCTGTATGCTAGAAACCAGCAACACTTTCACTGCCCATACTATCTTGCCATTTCTGGAATGTCATATGATAGGAATCAGGAGCTAAGAGCTTTTTCTTGACTTGTTTGTTTTCACTTAGCAATATATATTTAGAGTTACTCAATGTCTTTTGTGGCTTGATAGCCATTTCTTTTTATTAGTGAATAGTATTCCTTTTTGTAATGGACAATATTGAATTCATTTATCCATTCACCCATTAAAAGACATCTTGGTTGTTTTGGGTTGGTATGAGCTATTTTGAAAAAAGCAGCTTTCATATGTAAGTTTTTGGTGACATGTTTTCACATCAGTTGACTAAATGCTGAGAAGTGTGATTTCTGTATCATACCATAAGATTATGGGTAGCTTTGAAAGAAGCTGCTACTGCTTTCCAACGTGGCTGTACCATTTGCATCTCCTCAGCAGCTAGTAAGGCTGCGGTTTTCTCTGCATCTTTCCTAGCAAGTGGTGCTGCCTGTGAGTAGGGTTTTAGGAATGATGCTCATGGGGGTGTACTGGTTTCACACTCTTGTTTTCCTTTGTAATTTTCTGATGACAAATGATAATGGCATCTTTTCACATGCTTATTTGCCATCTGCGTATCTTCGCTAGTGGCAATCTGTACAGACTCATTATTTGGTTCATTTTTTTAACTGGATTTTTGTTTTCGTGTTGTCTCTAAAAGTTCTTTTTTATGAATATACATGTTTTATAAAATATGTAGTTTTTTTTTACTTTTTCTTTAATTTTTCTCATCTTTTGAGTTTCTAAACCTGTGTTTCTGATAGCAGAAATGTGTAATGGTAATAAAGTCTAAATTATAGTTTTTCTTTTGTCTATTATGTATTTATTGTAGCATTTTAAGTGTCAATAATGTACCCAAAGTTATGTAAATTTTCTCTTGTGTTTTCTTCTATAGTGTTGATAGTTTAGAAATTTTGATACTGGCATTTGTCACATTTTGAGTAAATTTGTGGGAAAGATATAAGGTCTTTGTTTAGTTTTATCTTGTTGTGAATACTTGTTTAATTGTTCCAGCACAATTTTGAAATGGTCATGTGTTACTCAATGGACAAAGATTACATGACAATATTTGTTTGTATTTATTTCTGGGATCTTTGTTATGTTCAACTACTATATGTCTTTATTATTTTGCCACGGTTCAGGGATGTTCCACTCCATATTTGTATTTTTTTTCTTTTGTTTGCATTTTCAATTGAGAAGTGTCTATTAAGACATATTCAAGCACACTGATATTCATCTCAGATGTTTCCAGTCTACTAATGATCTCACCAAAGGCTGTGATGTTTCTGACTTCCAGCATTTCCTTATGATACTATTTTAGAGTTTCCAGCTCTTGCTTAAATTAACCATCTGTTTTTGCATGTTGTCTACTTTTTCAATTAGATCCATTAACAGCTGAAGTATAATTATTTCAAATTCTTTCTTTGGTAATGCCAACATTTACGTCTCTTATGAGTCTGCCTCCAGTGTTTGCCTTACCTCTTCAGAGTGTGGATTTTATTATCTTTTTATGCGCATTGTAATTTGTTGTTGAAACCTGGCCATGATGTTACAGGTGACAGAAAGAGGAGAAATATTGCTATAGTGTGAGGTTTTGTGTTAATTTTGCTGGGAGTTGGACTGTCTTTAGTGTTTGCTGTAGGTCTGGGAAGCTTAAAATATCCTTAGCATCTTTTCTTCACCTTTTTCTTCTCCTCTTTCTCTTTCTTCCTCCTCCTCCTCTTCTCTTCTTCCTTCTTTTTCTTCTTTCCACTGTTGTCTTTAGAAGTCCTTGAAACTATTCCTAAAGTAGAATTGGAGTATTATAACTTTTTCAGCTGCAATTTACTTTTTTACTCACTTTTATTAGTACACATTTGCAAGACATAATAATTGCGTTCATTGTGAGGAATTCGTATATATACATAACAAACCTCAATTCTTTTTCCCTTCCCTACCTCTTCCCTCTCTTTTTTGCCAGCATCAGTTTCACTTATTTATAAGCCCTTCTAAAGTTAATTATCACACACAGAGATTGACAACTGGATTAATAGGTCAAAGACATAAAATACGTAAGACAATTATACTAAATCAAGGTATACTTGCAATTTACTTTGACTATTCAGGAAACCCATTGTCATGGATATAAAATATAGAAGAGGAATACTTTTACAATGTTATGATTAAATTTCAATCCCTTATTGCCTTTGGTTTCTATTATGAGATTTTTTTCAGAAGAAATTTTGCTTCCTCCCTCTGCTTTTTCTCCTGTAGTTGAGACCATGAGCTACACGGAGCTGGGATGGAGGGATGTGAGAACAGGCTCTGACTGTGCTGGTCTCGCTGGAAAGTAGGCACTTGTTACAGAGAATGTCAGCAGTTGTTTAAAAACACATACAAGAGACTTGGAATACATAAGACTGACTTTGAGGTCTTAAAACAAATTTGTAGTGTAGCTTCAGAGTTTCTGATTTAGTAGCTATGGGGCAGCCCCTGAAGCTTTCATTCCTAACATGTCCCCAGATAAAACTGAAGATGCTGATACAGATACAATACTTAGAGACTTTTTCCTTACACGTAGAACATTTATACCCATATACTACAAAATTTTAAAAGCAACTAATCTCTCTGCTTGCTGACTTTTGTTAAAAGGGTCCTCTTCCAATTTCTTTTAATAAGGTAGGTCATGTAACATTTTTTCCCCCTACTTTTAAAAGCATCTGGTAATGATAAAAGTTAAAGCAAACTTTAGATGTAAAAGATCTGGAACTACGTGGTAATTACTTTCTTGGGAAATCTTACAATTTTTAATAGGCCAATGATGCACTCTTTCATTTCAAAACTCTATAAATCTTGATGTGTGCTTAATTGGTAATGTCAGATACTTGAGCTAGAGAACTACTCTAGGAATAGACTTGTTAAATTAATGTTAGAAAACACAGCTTAAATCACCTACCATTGTTTAGTTGGGAATAATAGGCCATACGAACCCTCAGAGACTTTTCTGAATATTTCAGAACCTTCTTCAAAGATGTTGCTTTAAAAAAGTGAAAAATTCTCACGGGTACAAATGTAAGCACTTCGTTATTTTGGTCAAAATGTTTAAATAATTTTGAAGTAAAGGACATATGGAGTTTTTCAAAAGAGATTTTAACCTCTGTTTGAGAATAGATAGTTCAACTTAAAGGTTAGAAGCTGTTAGCAATTAAATTAAGAAGAGAAGTCCAAATATTTGAATTTTGACATTTATTTGTAAGTAGGACAGAGATTTAAAAAGAAGTACTAAGGTAGTGAGTTCTCAAGCCAAAAAGTGTTTGCTCTCTCTGAAACATCCAGTAAGTAAAGAAATCTGCTACAAGAAATTATTATTCTAACCAAGAGATGCTTATTATATTAATAATTAGGGATTCTAGCATTTGTCCATGTCATCTATAATTCTGTATAGGGGCAAGACACTGAACTAAGACTGAAAATGTTTAATCATCTCTGAACCAAATAAACATAGGAGATAAATTTACTTCAAAAGGAGTTAGAAAACATCCTCTCTGGTTCCCTGAGACGTTTGTAGTCAGACTAATGATCATGGTTCTGTAGCCATCACTACTGTACTGACTTAGGAAGGCGCTTAAGAAATGACACTGCGTTAGCAAGCGGGTGACAAACCGAACGGATCAGTGATGAAGGTTCCTGTGAAGTGCTCGGAAACCCCACTGCTATCGGAGTCCCACGTCTGCATGCACTCACAGACTCAGCTTCTTCATGTTTTTACTACTCCCGACTAAGATGTCATTAATACGAATACTGACATTTAATGCAATTAGCCCTCAAAGTGCATGCAAGTTAGTTACATCTGTGTGTTTTATTTAATTTGGATAAAAAACATTTCACCAATATTTTTGAAGGAATCAATTTTTAAAATCATATTCCACATGGGAATATATACAGTGATGGGTTAGTAGATCCTCTATGGTATCAGTACAATTAAGAATGATGAGAACTAATTGTTTCTGGCAAGATAAAATAAGAGAACAAGTTGTCATGACATAATGTAATAGTAGTAGACATACTGACTAATATATACGAATGTATGACATAGTCCATCTGTTCAGTTTTTGTAGACTTAGGCCAAAGTGTTATTTATATTTTTATAAAAAGCATCAAAAGAATGTCCTATGATTTAACTTATTGCACTATGCCTAACTATGCTAAGACTGATAGCAATTTTTTCCTCAATTAAAACAGTAAACTTGTTTATAGAATTATTAATGTCTACAAAATGAAATAAAGGTTAAACATTTATTAAATATGAGAGTAGTTACATTTTTATATTTGTACAAAATTCTGCGGATTATGTACAAGTCTTCAAATAAATTAGGTTTATACATTTTATTTTCAATGAATTATATGTTTATATACTTTATTTTTAATGATGAAGAAGATAATAGACGTAATCTTACAACAAATATTGCCTGTCTTTTAGATAGTCCCCATCCAACTTTGTACTTCCTTTACCTTGAATATTAAAAATCAGATCTAAATCAGAAGCAGAGAAAACACGGCAACATTCAGCCTAATCATATTACTGTTCCCCTAGTGCAACAATAGAATGCTAGAAAATAAAATTGCAGGACATAAACCTCAGGTGTCAGCTTGTCACCATGTTCCATTTAAAGTAGTTATTAAAATCATTATGTTATCAACTTGTGAAGTTGGAATGCACTAAATTTAGCAACCTGCTTTAATTGCTCAACATTTTATTTTGAGTGAAAGAAGAGGAGGGGGAGACAAGGGAGGATGAAGCTGTGTTTGAAAGATACTTGCAGAAGCCTTTCATAAGAAAAATGCATTGGAAACATAATTTTCTTCCTGAAGAGTGGATAAATGAAGACTTGTTCATTTAATTTGGGTTGCTTGTTGTCCTCAAAATTGGGGAGCAAAGTCTAATTTCAACTTGAAGAAAAGCTTAAAATATAATTTTATAAAAAGTGCAAAAAAATCTAACTTAACAGTGTCCTTATATTTTGCAGTCTGTTTGATGGCGAGCCGAGGGGTAGTTTCATTGTGGCGCATAACTCATACTGCTTATAACTAAGTTTCCAGTCTGACAGGCTACCCTGGGAAAAGTACTTCTGAAATTGGTCAGTTTTCTAGGTACTCCTTTTGGCCTTGCATATTTGAGCAAAGATCGATATTACTTAATGAGAAAGAACATGAAATAGACAAGTTCAGTATTAGATTTAAAATGCAGGTGTAAATTTGGGATTATGATTTGGTGCTGAAGCATACATTGTGCTATCATTTTTTGTTACTAATCCGTTTATACTTACAAAATGTGTTTTGTTTAAATTGCAGAAGTAGTAACAGAAAAGCAAGTTTCTTTAAGTTTATGGGATGGGTCAAATTCAAGTTAATGTTTACCAATAATGTGAGACTATTATAGATTATAGTATGCACATGGTATTTTTCATTTGTTTAAGCGTTATACAAAAATTAACAGAATAAGTGAATATGTATTGAAACCACCTATCATATGCAATCTTGTGTTTAAATTTTATATCTGCCATATTGCGTCATATTATACAGATTCAACTTCCATTTCATAGTACATTTTGAATTATGTAAGCATATCTTCTTCTGCTCATCGAGAGTTAAAGTTGTTCTTTTAAACAGTCCCTTAAAAAAAAAAAAGGGATTTGAATCCATGACCCCTGAGCTAGAGCCCACTACATTTTAGTTTTGATTTCAAAACAGATTTTTGCTCAATTGCCCACGTTGGCTTTAAACTTGGGATCCTCCTGCTTTACCCACCAAGCAGGGCTTTATAGGCCATCACCGTTCACCTAATTTTTACTGGTTATGATATCGGATTGATTTATGCACAAATGCACTTTTTTTTGACAAAATGATGCTAAATAACATATAAAGAATATATTATTGTTATTACTACTATTGGGGGGAGGGTGAGACAGGGTCTCATTTTGTAGTTCAGGCTAGACTTGAACTCACTGTGTAGACCAGGCTGGCCTCAAAATCGTGGTGATCCTCCTGCCTCAGCCTTCTGAGTGCCAGGATTGCAAGTGTGTACCACCACACCCAGCTTTAAAAAACTGTATAATTTTCAGACGTGAATGTGAATCTCATCTATTAGTAGCTTGAAATAAATTCAATATTCAGATCTAAAATAATGCATATATGAAATTTTGGATTGTATTTTGGAGATAAAATGTGCATTCTTTTTTAAAAAGTTGTGTAAATGTGTAAATAGGCTATATTTTATACTGCTCTTAATTTTTGCACTAGTGCATTTTTATGGTTAAAGAGCCTTTAAATAATACATATTTGAAAATCTGGATAGTACACAAACGGATGTGTGGAGCTGACCTATTTAGTAACAACTGCTTCTAACATCCAGGTATAAACATTAAAATGCAATAAAATGCTCTAACAAATACAATAAAACAATAGCATACAATGTTTAAAATATTACCTATTTGTAACATTTAATATTATTTTCCACTCTTAATGTATATCCATAAGCATATTCCTTAATGCAGTTTGTGGTTGATGTACCTTTCTCTGAGAAAAACAAAAACAAAAACCTAAAACAGTGTTCTTATTTCCTAAACTTCTACTTTCTGGGTTATTATAAAACACTTTCTTAGCTACTACTTCATAAACTCAAACAGTGCAGTCAGATATCTATCTTAAGAATGCTTTGCATATTCAA
This sequence comes from Hystrix cristata, assembly GCA_004026905.1. NCBI lineage: Eukaryota > Metazoa > Chordata > Mammalia > Rodentia > Hystricidae > Hystrix > Hystrix cristata. The sequence goes on along the minus strand of PVJO010003763.1, from coordinate 18,737 downwards.
ATCAAATACTGAAGTAGTTTATTACTGAAAGAGTATCTGCTAGACAATGGGAATAACATTAAGGAAATGGGATATGCCATGTAAAAAATGCTGTAAAGGATACAATTTTATAAAGGTAAAACGCAGAGCATTAATTTGGTCATAAAATGCTTTAACCATCTTTCCTCCCAAATGATTAAAGTAATAAAATTATAATATTTTATTATTTATTTGCAAAGTTCTATGTCCTTAGAAGTTAACCTTGTATAAAATTTACAAATAAATTCAAGGGAACCAACAAAAAGAAGAGTAAGTAGGATTACCTAGTAGGTACAAAGATTACAAATCTTGAAAATATGATGGGTATGTTTAGAAGTTACAATTATTCCAATTGTATTAATATAGTAATACAGAAGACACGATTGAGGTGTTTTGTAAATCATCAAGGGGTGGTCATTTAGTTCTTTCTGACATGCTAATGTACTTTTAAATATTGTACTAGGACTTTTATAAAACAGATGTTTAACACATATACTACGGTAATGTGGTGGTAATGTGGTGAATGTTGGTGTTTATTTTTTAAAGTATGGGTTAAAAGTGATGTAATAAATTTATCCCTGTGTGTATACATGAGTATATGAAATTATGTATACATTTATTATAGACAGTGTATATATTATTCAAAATAACATCTGTCCTTTGACTTTAACTACTCTGATATGTTTTGCTTTATAATGACAGGAATATGATTGATATAAACCCTTAATATTCCAAATAACATTAGAAAACTACAAGTATATGCATTTTGGTTTATAATAACTCTCCAAATAAGCATCCAGTATGCTAAAAGAGCAAAAGAGATTACAGAAATCAATCCCCAATAAATATTTGAGTGAGCTATTTGTTAAATAGAGCATATATCTATTTTTGTCTCCAGTTCAGGCCTGGGTAAACTATAGCCCATGGGCCAAATCTAGAGTGCTCATTTCTTTGATAAATAAAGTTTTATTGAGACACAGCCATACCCATTTGTGTATATACTGCTTATGAGCACACTGTGCTCTCCTCACAGCAAATTTGAGGAGTTACAATTGCCATAAAAATCTGCAAACTCCTAAACATTTCCTATTTTTATAGAGAGTGTGCCAACCCTGGCTGCAGGCTGTTATCATATCTGGATATAAGAATCATTTGAATTTCAGATTATTAATACTGTACATGAATTATGTGTTGAGAGCTCTTCCTTCTGCCCATGTACACACTGGCCTACATAGTCACACACCACAACACACACACAAAATCACATACTCTCCTTTTAAAAGGTAATTTAACACTCAACCTGCGAGTCATAGTTGATATTCACGGTCATTACCATTTCACTGTACAATGGAGCAAGTTCAATGGAAATCTTTGGATTATGTGAATTTTCACTGGAATGAGAAATAGAGAAATAGCATTTATATGCAAAATACCTACGAAAATGTGTCTTCATCAATAAAGGAAATTTTCATTAAATGTCAAGTGTTAGGAAAGGAAGATTAATAAGAAGAAGTGGAGGAGGATTGTGAAGTGCTGTGTCTATGTTCAAAGTGCTACAAGAAAATGATGCTCATGTAGCACAAATATCATGTATACACTTAACGAGAGGGAGAAGGGGGGGTACGAGTTAAAAAAGAAATTGAGAAAAGTCGTGTACAGGTACCAACTCCCCTTGATGAATGTGATCTGAATGTAATAATAATGTCCCACAAAAATCTACCAATAAAAATTATAAAGTACAAATAAAATAAGACCCATCCTCCTTTATAATAGCAAAAAACCCCAAATGTTACTACTGCTTTTCTTGCAATTTAATTTTTCCCGTGGAAATTTATTCGTACGGACTGTTTCAAAGTATAAAATGATAAGGTGCTGGATTTGTAGGTGAATTTCTCAGTGACAGGCCCTGAGGTGTCACAAATGTGCAGAGAAAAACCTACAAGCACGTCTTTCAGATGCCCCATTTCGGGGTAGGACACTGTGAAAGTGGCAAAGTATGTTCACAGTTAACAGCCAGGACTCGGCCAGGGGGCGTGGTCACCCGTCTTTTGCAGATCTCAGCCTTGCATGGCAATTTAGTTTCAAAATTCACAGATAAAATCTGCTGCTCAATTAAATTTATTAGTAAACCGAAGCAGAAAAATGCAAATCATTTATTGCCAGTTTCACTCCAACCTGATTAACGTATGATACGAAGAGTATGATTACCATTATTTTCTAGATAGCTAATATACAGCCCCCCATTTCTACTTTTCTTTTTTACAGTTTATAGTACATATGTGCATTACAATATCAAGACTGAGTTAGAAATTAAGTACAGAAATTTAGTATGAACAAGGAGGTACAGAATTCCAGCCTCCATTTAATTAATATTTAATAATCTCAAATTTACAATATAACAAGCACAAAAGCAAATCGGAATTTGCTTCCAAGCCTTGCAGATGAATTCAACAGAGAGCTAATATTACAATGTGTCATTACTCTTTTAGAAGTGATAAGAGCACCATTGCCCATCACCAGGGAATCACTCAGAACTTGAACCATCTTCTTACCCATTCTGTGTATTTTTGAGTCATCTGTGGCCTATGCAAATATCTAAGTAAAGTGCCAATTAAGACTCCTGAACGATAACAGTGCTAGTGGCAAACTATAAAGATAAGCAGTCTCTGTAAGGAAATGTTTAGAAATCCTGTTCAATATTCACTTTCATGAAGATTTGAATATCAGTTGATTCAGTCCACAGACTTTGTAGTTTTTCTGAAAACAACCAATATCTGTAGGCAGCAACCAGGGACCTTTTCAGATCCTGGAGTGAAGGGACAACATTTCTAGCAGTGTCACCCGACACAGAGGAGAGGCCGTGTCTCTGTCTGGAGGAGCAGTAGCCTTTGCCATTTTCTTTGTTCAATTTATATTTGTTATTAGTGTGTATTTGCCGTACACAATGATCATATTCGTCATGCAAAAGAGACCTTTCTACATTGTTGATGGGACTGTAAATTAGTACAACCATTATGAAAGTCAGGATGGAGTTTCCTCAAAAAACTAAAACTAGAAATTTCAGTCAACTCTGCTATTCCCCTTCTAGGTATTTTCCTGGACGAGTTAAAGATATCATATTGCCACAATATATGCACACCCATGTTCATAGCAGCACAATTCTTAATAACTAAATTTTGGAAGGGACCTATATGTCCATTAGCAGATGAAAGACTAAAGAAAATATGGCATTTATTTGCAATGGATTACTATTCTGGCATAAAGAAGAATAAACTTGGGCCATGTGTAGGAAAATTGATGCACCTCGAGACCACCATTTTAAGCAAAATCAGACACACAAGCTTAAATATTGCATGGTTTCTCTTATATGAGAAACCCAGGTCATAAAGAGCAAAATAAAAGATGGGAGGGGCCTGGGGATTTAGCTCAGTGATTAGAGTGTTTGCCTTGCAAGCACAAGGCCCTGAGTTCGATCCCCAGCACCACAAAAAAATAAATAAATAAATAAATAAATAAAAAATAAAAGATAGGGGGAAATAAAGAAATAGATCTGTAGCAAATAGGAAGGGGACTAAGTGAAGGGGGGGTGAGAGAATTAAGATGTGTTATGTACATGTAATAATTTCCAACAAGAAATATGATCATTAGGTACTACAAAAAGAATTTTTCATGTAGAAAAATGAACGAAAACATTAGAAAGAAAGCATAATATTATTGTTCATATGGCTATTGCCCTGACTGTGTTGGGGCTACTTTTTATGAAGTATAATTTCTCCCATTCTTCAGAAAATGGAACTGGCATCATTTTATTAGGTTTGTTGGTGGGTGGGTTATTAAATTAATAAAAAGTAACAAAATAATAAAGTGTAAAAAGGGGTGCAGGTATTTAAATCAAGCAAATTCATCTCATGTATGATGTATACTATCAAATATCAAGAGAAATAATCATATAAGTTTCATATTTGGGTTATTATGAGATTAATAACAGTGAAACTTGGAGAGATATCCGTATGTCTGAGAGCCATCTGTGAGTGGGATAATACAGAAATCATTTGATTGGAGAATTTTCCCATAGTCAATGATTTATTTTAGCCAGAACACTCTTTTTAAAGAGTTCATTTTTTTTTTTTAATTTTAAGGATGACTGAGTCTGGTGGTAGGCAGTGTAACAGTAAAATGATGTGTAAGATTGGTCTCTTGACCTACAGGTGCTCCTCATGTATTTCAGGAAGTAATGTATGTGTTTTTTTTTTTCCATAAAATAACAAATATAACAAAAAGTGTAACAAAACTGAGCGACAAAATCAGAAATTTTGAAGAGAAGTATTATTTGGTCTGGGTATTGAAATTTTGGCAGGTTTTAAACTAATAGAAAATAGGGTATTTCAAGGGAGATAAACATTCTGACAAATATTCACAGAGAATATTTGGAAGATTTTGCTTTAATCAAGAATTTTAAAAATAAGGAAGTGTAAAATACCAGAGGCAGAATTAAAGGATCCTCAAAGATCTTTTTTAATCCAATTGAAGCATACATTTACTAAGTGAATAAAAATGTGTGTTCTTATTTTGTCATTTATTTACCACCTGCCAGAATCTTTTAAAGCAAAATTTAAAGTTATGACACATACCTCATTGTACAGATATAACTCCCAGAAATCTCAAATCCCTGCGATTACCACTCAAAATATATCATAGTTCCCAACCATACTTTGTCATTCCTTGGTGTCTTTTCTGGAGGTTATTTTCTTGTTTGACCTCTACCATTGGTTCCATCGGGACGACCTCTCTCTTCTGACCTTGTCCTTCTTTGTATGCATTGAAAGTATACATTAGATTCTTTACCTCCATGGGCTTTAAACACACAGTATATATCACGAAGAAAGCATGTATTGCAACCCTATATTATTGGTTAAACTCTATGAGAGAGTTAGATTTTAGTTTGCCCATTGCTCTGTTCCCAGCACTTAAAATAGTACCAAATGGTGAGTGTGTTGACTGAAGAGTGACCTCCCTGAGAGTACAAAGCTTGTTTTATTAGTCTCTTGAAAGCTAGAAACTACCGTGCAGTTCCTCTAATTTCCACATTTGCAATAGTATCATATATATCAGGACATTACTATTAAGGGAGTGGTTGACTGGAATGACAAATGACTAACTTGAATCATTTTAAAGTATAAAACTACCATTTTGATAGAAAGATGAGTAGCATACAAATTTAATTGCGAGTTTCAGTACTATTCTGACTCAAAATTACTGTGTTCCACTCATCAGGTTGGTGAAGTTATTTAGACATCAGTTTTCTCATTTGTTAAATTAAGGATCTGGACATTGTACAACTGTATTACTTGTTCGGCGCTATTTTTATCCATTCAACCAGTGCGTTCTTCAGTGAAACCTCTGCTTCAAAGGTTGCTGCTTTGCTGCACAAACACGTAATTTAACACCTAATTGTCTCCACATTATAGGAAATGAGAACGTTGTCATGAAAAGGTCATTGAGGAGAATTTATTCAGCACAGCATGGCCGTTTCTGGCTTTAAGGGGCTGCCTGGGATATAATCACTTGTCTGGTAGCTGAGAGGCCTTTCTAAACTTGAGTAGATTTTTCTGACCTATTTAAAACACATTTAAATTTCTGGCATCTTTTTGGAACATGGAGACTTAACTTGACATATGTAAATGAGATCTTTTCACCTGGGTAGTTGCTCTTGCATATCTGTTGGGTTAATAAATATGGTTTTGAGCATGCCCTTCACTTAGTAGAGCTTTAAGTACAATGTAAAATCTGGTCCATCAAGGCCCTGATATTTTCAAAGTCCCATCCCCTGTCTACATCCCATTGTCACCCCCAAGAAGATACATTTATCAGTCTCAACTCAGAACTCTTCTCTGGAGGGTATTGCAACACCTACTTTTTATAAAGTATAATTGTGCTGGAGGAAAAAAATTATCCAATTTTTTATTTTAAGATGAACATTATTAGTTCTTTGATCAGTAGTAATCAGTTTGTAGGATACATTCATCTTTAAATTAATCATGCCATATAATGAAGATAGCTACCCTCTCTTATGATGAATGAATTGCTACACTGAATTTACCAAGATAAGGAAAGGAGATCTGGATAGAGGCCACAAACTTTTTGTTTTGATTTATATTTGTATCGCTATGGCATGTTCCTTTGTGGCCTCTTGTCAATTTTCCTTGTTTTGATACATATAAACACCAAGTGTCTTAAATCTTTAAAATATCATTTTAAAATATACAAGTACAGGGCATAAGCTGTCATTTGACAGATGCGTTGTGAACACAAAGCTAGGAACATACCGTCTTTAACCATTTCATTTTCCTCACTCTTGATTCTAGCTCCCTTTGGGCAAGAAAAGGCTCTGGAGACTCAACGATGGCACACAACTGTAGACCCCAGGTTTATTAGCTTAGCTGAAAAGAATGCAATCGCTCCCAGTTGGATTTGGCAAGCCACCAGGCAGCAGCGATACCTGATTCTCCTGGGCACTGGCGTTTCTTTTAACACCAAACTGCCTTTTACGATGGGAACTGGCCTCACACCTTAATCTAATATTTATATATGGGATATAGTTTTGCCCTAGAAGAGTAGCCAGGTCTCATTTAGTGCTTTCTCCATTAGAGCATTTCAAGTTTTGAAAGAAGTGGGTTATGTTTCTTTTTAGTTTCTTATAAAATAGTGAAGGAATATTTCATCTCATAATAAATTCAGAGATTACTTCTTCACAGTGTATTTATTTTGAGAATTATTCAATGTCCACTGTTCTTTTTTTACAGTCTTCTCGATTTATGTACAATTTGATCTTTTGAACTTGTGAATGTCAACTTTAAACATGACCAAACCTGTCTCATAACCAAGGAATCAAGAGCTCCTCAGAGTTTCACATTGTTTCTCTTCATTTTCCCAGTACTACTCAGGTGTTGGTTCCCACAGTCTTTCTCTTTGTTTTGTCTTTCTTTTGTAGTGCTGGAGATTGAGCCCAGAGCCTCTGTACAGAGCTACAGCTTCAGCCATGTTTTTGTGTTTCTATAAACTTTATTTTTTAATCTTTCCCTTACTCCCCTACTCAGAAAAAGGGTGGCATGCATACTTGAAATGACTTGCATAGCTGTGGTATATGCATTTTGGATTGTCAGGACAGAAATCATCAGCGTTTAGGGGAGACACTGAGAGAAGGAAGAGTGAATTATAAATGGTGCGTAATTAAGGATCCTGACATTTACCTTAAACATCTGAGTAATTAAAAAATTTTAGCAGGGCAGTGAATAGTTAACATTTCCAATTATAAAAGGCTGATGCCAAACATTGTGCATATTATATAGAGGGAAAGAAGAATGTTAGAAGTCTGGTGAAGTTGGAGAAGTAGCTATGGAAGTGAGGATAAAGGTAGAATTTGAATGGAGAGATATTCATTAGCCTGAGCACATGAGATTGGATTTAAGAGATGCGTGAAAGACCATTGTCTAGGATCGCCTCCTGTGTCTTACTTAAACTCTCGGGTTGTTTTGTTGCTTTATCTTTTTTTTTTCTTTTTTGGGGGGGCTGCCGGGGATCAAACTCAGGGCCTTGCGCTTGCTAGGCAAGAACTCTACCACTGTTGATTGTCATTTAAAAGCTATTTTAGAGAATGGCATATGTCCTTGGGTGAGGGAATGTGATGAATTATGGTTTGCAGGATTTTTTTTAATTTGATAATCTTGTGGAACAGAAATCTGAATATTTAGTAAACAACTAGATGTATTATATATGTCATGATAGATTTAATTCACTCCAACTCCAGGCACACAGTTCATTTCAGATATCCCAATAACCATAGTATCCATAAAGTTTTCTAGGATAATTCAATTTGATTTAAAAAGTGGCTTTTTTGGTCTGTGTTGTTCAGTACATATCAGAAGTTTACTTGTGTTTCACAAAAGCAAAATAATGGGAACAGTTGAGGTTTTTCCCATTCATAGTACAGACTATAATTTAGTAAGAGAAATTTATTTCTCCCGATAGTGAGGGCTAAAAAGTTCAAGCATAAAGAACAGGCAGCTTTGGTGTCTGACTCTCCCTTCCAGAATGGTGCTTTGGATGCCAGAGCCTCTGGAGGCACCAACACAGCATCTTCAATTGGCAGGAAGCCCAGAAACACTGAATTAGTCCCTCCAACCCTTTTATAAGGTCACTAATCCCAGTAAGTGCTTCTCCTCCTAAAGACACTTCCAGGTAATATTGTCACGCTGAGGATACAGTTTCCCCATAAATCTCAGAGGGGGCAAAAACACTCAAACCATATCAGTCATAGCCATTCTCTGCTCAAACAGCATGATTCTCCAAATCCAGATATTCCTAAGAGTAGGTCATAGACAGTGAAAGTTTCCTCTTGATTGTCCCGGAACCTGGTCACCGGGTGGCAAGGGGCAGCCTCAGCTGGTGGCCTCAGCTAAGGTCATGGCTGTCAATGGCATATCATGCAAGACATGTGAATGAACAAGCTCTCAGATGATTCCAGCCTTACAAGTTTCGATTCATCCCCAGAATATAATGGAGGAGAGACAAATCCACCCTCACCATGTTTTTACTGTATCTCCAATCTCAGAGTCCACAATCAACATAAAATGGGGCTGTTTAGACCACTAAATTTGAGATAGTTTGTTATTAGGCAGAAATAGCAGTAAGAAGGTAAGATAATATTAGAGATACATTTTAAAATGAGAATGTGATCATATTTATTTACATTTGGGGGCACCTAGGACACATTGGTAAATATTAACAACAAAAAATACCATGTTTTCTGCTTTCTTCTATGTTGTTCATTCGAGGGATAGAAGTAACTCAAGCATATAAGTTAATGTATGTATCGAATGAATTGTAAACAAAGCTCTAAGAGAAAGGATTCACAGGATATTGTATCTGGAAGTGTTCAAAGGTGCCATAAAAGGACTTCTTTGAGAAAGGAGACCTTGACCAACTCAGTCAGGTTAAGCGAAGGTATGGTGGCATTTCAATTACAATATGATCAAAACAGGAATATGAATCAGCAGAAGAAATGGAAGTTCACATTACAAGTAGAATCTAAGTGTTTATTTCATTTTTCCTCCCATTTCCAGAAGGGATGACTTTCTACTCTTATAATTTTTCACTATTTTCATGTTCTTGGTTGTAAATAATGCTGTATACAAGTAGGTCTTGGTTTTTCAATCTACCTAAATTTTACTCTAGTAAAAAGTGAGAGAGTATATACCCACCTCAGTTTTCTGCTTTTTATTTTAGTATTTTCTGTTATTTACACGTTGTTTGTTGGTTAACCTTGTAATTTTAAATACAATACTTCAATGTTGATTTCCCAATTCATCAATTTTTACAGATTCTCTTGACTTCCTCTGGTGTAAATGAGAAAATTAGGTCTCTTCCACATCTGTTTCTCTCTGCTTCACAGCTTCGGTTAGTTCTAATTTTATAATTTTAGAATTGATTTATGTTCTACTCAGAAAGTACAACTAAGTCTTGCCCTCTTCACTTACAATTTGAGTCCAAGAATTGATAATAAAGTGTTTATTATTTTGAAGATATTTCACGTAGAACCAAAAGATAGGCTGGAAATAAAGAAATGAAATCTCGGGCCACTAAAATTGTTTTTCTTAAAGGAGAAGCATGCAAATATTAGACAAGTAAACTTGATTTTCTTAAGTTTGATTTATTGTGCATTCTGCACACTTACCCATCACAATATTCCTACTTCTTGTACATCAAAATGTAGAGATAGAAACTGGGAATTTAGCTCAGTGGTTAGAGTGTTTGCCTCACAAGCATAAGGTCCTGAGTTCAATCCCCAGCATTAAAAATAAAAAAAGAAAGAAAGAAAAGTAGTGATAGTAGCTTTATGTAAAAATAACAGAGTGAATGAAACTTGAGCTCATTAACTCTAAATACACTATGTATTATATATTACAATTAATATTTAAAATAAACATTATGTAATTTATCATTAATATATGATATATAATACATTTAGATTTAGGTGATGTGTGTGTGTGTTACTCATGATACATGTAAGTAGCTACATAAACAATAATTTAATCCTTTATGCAATATTTTCATGATGGGAAAATATTTTTAATAAAACTAATTTTAAGTACTTAGGTATTGTAACATCCCATGCTAATGAGATAGAAGGCATAATTTGAATTTTTCTACTGACCTGGAAACTGTTGTTTCAAAGATAAGAGAGAAAGAATGGCCCTATTGTAGTCAAAGAAAACCATATGTTTTTTAATCAAGAAATATTTTAGTATGTTATCAGGGTGGTACCTTATAGACTTTCCCTTCAAAGATGAGACTTATTTTTGGATTGCTTCCTAAAAGATTTCTGCAAAATATGATTCAACAAACAGTTAAGAAAATCTATAATCATGCAATTTGAATAAATCAATAAAAATTGAAGAAGAGATGAAAAATTATTTTATGGAAATTATTAGTTTTATAAGGCAACATACAGATTTTCTTTTAAACTCTGCCAAGGCAATCATTTTGAAAATTTTCTCTCAAGTTTCTGACATAGAAGAAGAATCATCCTTTTTAACTCACTTGATAACAATTTTATATTTCATAAACATTAGTATAAAGTATAACTATAGAAAGGAAATGTGTATGTATTTTTTATTTTTTGTGGTGCCGGGGATTGAACTCAGGCCCTTGTGCTTGCAAGGCAAATGTGTATGTATTTTTATATTCTGTTTACTAATCAATGTGGCAGTTTACTTGGCCTATTAAGTAGATGTTTAGCAATCTCTGGTATTTTACTGTGGGAAGTCTAGGTTGAAACAAATTTCAAAACAGGTTAAACTGGTTGTTTACCTGCAGATGTATCTTGGTTGTCGCACGAGTCCCAGGTGTAATATCATAGAGACTATCTTCAGTGGTAAAGTCTAGGGATTCGTTTGATGTATTATTGGTTTAGCCGTAATTGTTACTAAGATCAAGATGAAATATTTGCATTTATGTTTACCTCAATATTTTGTCCTTTGAGATAGATGTCTTTGTTCGTGAGGTGATTAAGTAAGGAAATAATATGCAGTGCTGAAGTGGTTGAATATTGAGGTAAGAGATTGCATTTTGGTAAGTGGTCAAACAATGCGTCCACCTGGCAATTTATGAGTGTTGAACTGGGTTTAAAAGGAAAACTGCTAGTACACAATTGAGAACACTTGGCAGTATCTCGTCACTCGACTTTAATATCAGTATTTCATGGTGAGTCATTTTGGGTCCTCACCTAAAGTGCAAAATTGTTTCTCTGAAGCACTCCAAAGATTTCTGTGAGAATAAACCATTTTACTAGATGATGGAACCAGCTTTGGTGGACAAAATGGCTGTAATTTTTACCAGATGCTCCTGAAAAACTAACGTAACATAGTGAAATATATATTCTTATTAACTGTAGCCTCCCTCTGTAGGAATAAGCTAGCAGGGAAAGAAGCAAAAATACAGTTATCTTGCTAGAAGAAGCAGTGCAAGAAAGTGCACTTTGTAATCTCCAGAATATGCTGACAGAAAACACTGGTGTATTTCCTAAGATTTTAAAGCTACATTCAGAATAAAAAACACATTTGATTTTAAAAATCTAGGTAGAAAGCAAAATTATCTTTTAAAGGTATGACATAAAGGTACACATACATGACAACTGATTAGATGGACATACTTTAGTTAACATTTTATCCAATTTAAGTATTTGCGCTAGTGTCAATAACCTGGCCTGTCTTTTGCATGTTGAGAAGCAATATTATTTTTTTTTCATTTTTCCTTTACTGTGTATGTGTATTTCTTCTTAGAATAAAAATCACTTGCATATATGATTTAGTCACCTTTTCTCCAAATGGAACTGAATTTTGCTTTGGCTACCTAGAGATTTCAAGCAAAAAAAAAAAAGATAATGGTGTTTTCTATTAAAATCAAGTGCTTTAAAATCATTTAAAATATTTGATATATTACATGTGTGTGTGACTTCAATTTTCCAATGAATTTACATTTCAATAGCATCACTGTTGCTTGAACATGTTTTAGAAATTTAGAATCTCAGGTCTTAGCCCAAGCCAAATGAATCTGAATCCTTAATAGGTGACTCCTAGGCAGGTTTAGATTTGAAATACACTGCTATAAAGAGTCTCCACTTGGCTTAACAACTCCCACTTGAAGAAAACAAATTCCCTCTTATGTGAAGTGGGCCTCACTGAAAACACAAGCATTATCGCAGCAAAAACCTTTTGGGGAATGAAAAAGTATGGCTTTGGAAACAGCTTTATTTCCACTGAAAAATTTCCACCACTTTCAAATTTCTGAGTAAGGCCATGAACATAACTAGACCTCTGAAGTTCTTGGAATGGAACTCAGAACCTTTTGGAAGTTTTAAAATGGGAAACTCAGAATTTCAAGGTTACCATACACAAACATTAAGCAGTTTCAAGGCTACACGATCAATCAAGGATTTATTCTCTGTAGGACTTTTATGCAGCCTTTTATGTCAATGATCTATAAATTCATCAAAGTATACTGGCATTGCCCAATTAATTATGCCGTCTAGCCTCTCTTTTATCCACATACTAATCAAACATCCATTCCTTCAGTCTGTAAGAAACTATTGAAGGCCTAGCCTAGCGAGATGCTTTGGCTAGTGCGTGTCCTGATAGCAAGAGAGCTACTGTTCTGGCAATTATGGAAACAGCAGGACTTTATTTTGTGCTTAAAGAATGTGGATTTATATGGCTCCTTTAGGATTGAAATCTTATTTTAAGTCAACAGTACAAAAGGGGAAACTATAATTAAAACAGAGATTGAAGAAATGCTAAATTTTTTCCAGAAGTTATTATAGCAGGTTACATTTTAAAGGTATATTCTTGAGGCATATTACTTGTCAGCAAAACAGTTTTTGTTGTAGGTTCTAATGTGTCACAAAAGTTAATCACAATAAAATCAGTTAATGCAGAGCAAAATGTAAACTCATTCATCTTAAACCTCTTCTCTCCTACGTGTTGGCTCCAGTAATTTTTCCCTTTTTTGAGACTTAGATGACAATAGAAGTTAATCATACTCTCCATTCATAGCACATTATCATTCATTTATGCAAGATTTCACCCTTGTTTTGTTCCACATATTTCATCTTTGATTTTCACTACCATTTTTCACCCTCAAAAGAGGCATCTATTATAACTTGCTTAATAAGTGTTCTTAATTAAGTATACAGGAGTCATTTACAGTGTACAGTTTTGAAGCATGTTTTAAAAATTTAAATATATTTAAATTGTACTGTACCAAAACTTTTATTCTGTTTTATACATTCTCTGTATATGTGGATATCTACTTGATGCTCTTGTAGTTATCCATAGTCAATATTTTACTTATTTATTCCTCCAGAGATGCAGACATTTATACTGCCACCTCTTTCATCCTGTCACAAACAATCCATATATTTTAGTCTGTATTTAGGAATTAATCTAAATTAGTCTCAGCAGTGTGATTCCTGTGTTACAAGGAATGTGCCTGCTTAATTTTCCTAAATATTATGAAGAATTGCTTTCCAGTGTAATTGTCCCTGGTAGTTTTGTATTACTGTTGCAGAACATCTCAGAAGATCAATTTAAAAGGAAGAATGGTTTAGTTTGGCTAACAGTTTCAGAGGGTTCAGTCCATGGTTGGTTGGCTATTGTTTTGGGACCTGTGGTGAGGCAGAGCATCATGGTAGGTAGAACAAGGTGGAGGAAGCTGCTCATCTCATAGCAACAAGGAAACAATGAATAGAGAAAGGAAAGAACTAGAGCTCCTCTATTTCCTTCAAGAGTTCAGCTCTAAGGACACGATTGCCCTCTAGGCCTACTGTTTTTATGTTCACCAGCTGTCATTTGTGTGGTGGGCTGGAACTAAGCCTTTGGTATGCGGACCATTGAAGACATTAAGATCCAAGCCATAACACTGTCTAGTTTATAAACACCTCAGAGGTGTCCAAGAGTTTTGTCTTCCCGTGTTCATCATAGCACTGACATCACTGATATTTTTGATAGTTTTTCTTAACATTTCCTTCCTATGTTGTATTATTCTCCTGTTATTTTGTAGTGCATTACATGTTAGTCATTAAGGTGTCAAATATTTTAGTATCTATTAATTATTCTTGCTTGATTCAACTATTACTGCAATGGGTATGAAATAGTAATATTTTTCTCAGTTCCAAAATCCTTTCTTCAGGTAGTATATGTTAAAGAATACTATTTTAATCTCCAGTGTTTGCCTTGATTACATATTTGCAATTAACATATATTCATAGATTATAATTTTAGCCAGTGATCTATATCAATTATCACTGCTCATTTGATGTTAAATGTGTCTAGTATTTGGGCAGTGGGAAATCCTTCAAACTGGTTCTACTTGTTTCAGACACTTATCATTCATCAGATGTTTTCTTCCTTGAAGTCACACATAATACTCAAAACATGTCTCTCTCTTCTTGTTCTCAGACCTAAAATCAGCTGTTTCTCCAAGGTGTTCTGGTGTGTGATATAGAAACAAATTTCACAGAGCTACCTTGTTTTCCCCAAGAATACTATTGCTTCTTACGCCTCCCAGCACACAGAAAATGTGTATCCCATACAAGTCCCCTTCAATCTCTCTCACCCTCTTTTCCTTGCTCTCTCCCTCCCTTTTCCTCATTTCTCTCTTGAGAGAGTTCACACAGGCATATTCTTGTCCAGTTTCTGACAAAAGAGGGTCCAGAGTAGTAGTATTTGCCCTTTCCTTGACTGTTTTTAATTTGAGCTGCTCCAGTTCTTTCGAAAACAGTCTGTAGAATTCATGAGACCAAAGTGAAAGTAGCTATCTCCAAAGATTCATCGTTGCTTTTTGTGAGGAACTTGGGGGTCCTACTAATGTAGGATCTGTGAGGGCAGTTTGTCTTTTCAATGTTCTGCTCTGAATTGCTAAGGCAATTTCCCTTGTAGTCCCCTTGGGTCAATGACAAAGCTTGTTTCCTCTCACCAAGATGGTACCCATTTTATCAGTTGAATATATGTGGATGGAGTCTCCTTTGAAACCTTCAGCTGTGGTGGCCCCGAGTTTGTGGTTTCTGTCTGCACATCTTGCTGTGGAGGCACACGTCCAAGTTCCTAAACTATTGAAATTGCACCCAGGGCAAAGTAACTTTTATACTGTAATTTTCTTTTTGTATTCTACTTAAAAAAAATGTTTCTTACTGTCTTATCACCTCTGCAATGCTTTTGAGAGGAAGTTTTGCTATTTTCTCCAACATTTCTGTTCATGTCCAGTAGGGACACTGACCCCCATAATATGATAAATTTATTCTCAGAAATAGAGATTTTACTCTGAATTCTGCTATATTTTTTCTCATAAGACATTCTATTTGCATGATGGATAAATTTATAAAGTGCATCTTAATGAAACAAGATTGGTACATAATCTGGTCATTAGCTGTTGCTGTAATCTGATGTTTATGTTCGCAGAACTCCTATTGCTGCACAGACATGCAGTGGTATTGGGGGAGGCTCCGGGAGGTGGTCAGGCCCTGACGGAGGGAACACCCCTCCTGAGGGGGATTATCTTCCTTACAAAGATGACTCTGAGAGCCACCTTGTCCCTTCCACTGTGTGAGGGCACAAGAAGAAGGAGCCGCCCCTGAACCAGGAAATGGATCCTCACTGAATCTTGTCACCTTGATCTTAGACTTTCCAGAATTCTAAACAACTGTTGTTTCCTTTTTCAAGTTACTAAGTTTATGGTGTTTCATTGCAGCAGCCTGAATGAAGTAAAACAGCTGTTTTAGCTGTTGTAATAAACTTTCTGTCAACATCAACAAAATGATACTTTAAAGTTATATCATCCTTTTAACGGCTTCACTGAGGTGTAATTCATATACAATCCAAGCATTTATAGCATACAATTGAATGATTCTTAGTATTTCGACAGAGCTGTAAAATGATCTCCTCAATCCAGTTTTTGAACTTCTCTTTCACTTCCTGAAAAGAAATGCTCTTAGCAGGTATTCTATATAAATCCCCAAGAAAACACAACTCACTTTCTTTCTCTATAGATTGGTTTATTCTGGATTTTTCAGGCACATAGGTTTGTACAATACATTGGCTTTGTAACTAACTTCTTTCATTTAGCAAGTTTTTAGGGTTCACCTGTATTGTAGATAGATAAGCACTTCCTTTGTATCACTGAATAATATTCCATTGTGTGTCTAAATCACATTTTTTATTCATTCATAAATTGATTGATAAGTTGATCCTTGTGGTTAGTTTTTGTGTGAATGTGTTTTCTTTTCTCTTGGATGACACTGTTGGATCATATATTGACACTGTGTTTAACAATATGAGAAGTTATCAAAATGTGTTTTAAAGTACTTGCACTATTTTTCATTTCATCAGCTAATATGTGCTACAATTTCTCCATAGTTTCCTATCAACGTTATTATCTATTTTTAGGGGACAGTTGTTTATTTGTTTGTTTGTTTCCTAATATGCCTAACAGATTCGAAGGGTGTCTCATTTTGACTTTGATTTCATTAGCTTTGATTTAAGATACCATTCTATGTGCTTATTGGAAATTTGGATAATGTCTACATAGATCTTCTGCTCATTTTATTTGGGTTGTTTATATTCTTCTTAATGAATTACAAAACTTCTTTGCGAATTGTAAGCTCATGCTCCTTGTGAGATAAATGATTTGCAAATGTTTTTCTCACTCTCCATGGTGTCTTCTCATATCTTTATGATACCATTTATCTAACAAAAATTTATTACAGTTTTTAAAATGGCAATGATCATCTTAGTTTTCTCTTAGTATTTTCTTTTTTGGTATTTTAAGAAATTTTTGCCTAACCAAGTTCACCCTATGTTTTTTCCTAGTGTTTTTAAAGATTTTGGTCTTATATTCTTGTCTGTGATCCGCTTTGAGGAAATTATTTTGTACAATGTAAATAAAAGATTTTACTTATTTACATATGGATATCTGTTAATTTATTTCATGAAAATACTGTTTTTTTCTCTACTGAATCATCTAGACACCCTGTAAAACATCAAATAATCATCAATAAGTGGTTTTATTTTTGAATTCTCATTTTTAATCTACAGACATGTACAGTATGCCTATTCATGTGACTGTACCATACGATCTTGATTACTGTAACTTTGTAGAATGTTCTAAAAGCAGGTATATTATTCCTCCAGTGTTGCCCTGCTTTTCCTTGTTTGTTTTAGCTTATTTGGTACCTTCCATTTCCATATAATTATCTCATCATTTTCTACAAATCAGAATTATTCTGATGTTAACCCAATTGTGTATCACAGTTCACAAGAATTCTCTCTTTTCCATCTATTTAAATATTTATTTCAGGAATTTTTATAGTTTTCAGTGAAAACAGATTATTTTATTCATTTTAAAAATTGCCTAAGTAGTTGTTTTGATAATTTTATACATGGTCTTATACACTAAATTTCCTTTGGGATGTCTCTGCATAGTGTTTAGCAATACAAATGATGTTCACATATTGTGTTTGTATGTTTACTTGTATATTAATCCTAATAGTTTTATTGTACTGGATTAATTTTTTCTCTATACAAGATCATTGCATCTAAAAAGCAGACTCCTCTCATTTCCCTTTTTCCTCTCCAGTATGTATTTTTATTTTCTTTTACTATGTAACTGCCGTGACTAGGCTTTTTGGTATAACTGTTGAACGAGAGAGCAGAAATCAGACATCCTGGTTTGTTGATCTTGCAGAGAGGCATTTAGCGTCTTGTCTGTCATTAGACACTGGCTGTGGGATTTGCGTAGGTGTTTGCTGTCAAGTTGAGAAAACCCTGTTCTTTTGAAATTGTGGAATGTACTTGCATTGGTAAAGCATGGCTTTGTCAAATGCATTTTCCACACTTGTTGAAATGATCATTTAACTTTTTGTCACTTATATATTAGTATGGCATACACAGTCATTGATTTTAGTATATGTGCTGCCAAAGCAAGCATGGCAGTCATTGATTTTAATGTGATACAAGAATATGTTTTTGTAGTGTGATTAGTAGATTCTGTTTACTTGTAGGCTGTTATGGAATTTCACATCTGTATTTCTAGCAAATATAGATTCCCTCATTTTATTTGCTTTGATATTGTTGTTTTGGGATCAAATTAATGCCAGCCTCATAGAGTGACTTGGGTATTTTCACTCCTCTTGTACTTTTTGAAAGAATTTGTTATGAAGTATTACTAATTCTTTAAATATTTGATAGAATTTAGCCAAAGAGTCAGTTGAGTCTGTGTATTTTATTTGAATCTGGGGATTTCATTACTAGCTTTTTTACACTTTATGCACATTTTCTATTTCTTCTTGGGTAATTTTACATATCTTCACAGGATTTGCTCATTTCAACTACATTATATAATATATTGACAAATAATTGTTTATAGTATTCCTTTGCCAACTTTCATATTTCAGTTAGTTTAGTTCTGATATCTTGTTTTTAATCTTGATTTTTGCAATTTGATGCTCCTCTCTATTTCTTTTATAAGTCTAGTTAAAAATCTGTCAGTTTTGTTAATAAAAACACTTATGTTTTAATTTTTTCTATTAATTTCTATTCTTGATTTCATCAATTTCAGATATCATATTTAATGTTTCTTCTTTCGTCTCTTTGATATAAGGTTAATTTGTA